>CANPUZ010000381.1:0-40503 GCA_947579665.1 Sympetrum striolatum
ATTCAAGCAGAAATATTGGTTACAACTGCCTCAAATGACGTCCTACTTTTCCTTTATATTCCTTATGAGAGAAACGTTATTGTGCTCTGGCTTCGAACCCAGGAACAGTACGGTCTTATGAAAATTTTTTTCTAAAACTTATTCGTACCATACATCTTCCAGCCAAGCACGAACATCCTATCATTTCGATAAGTGCATCTAAAAAAATAATGAAAAACGGCTCCCATGTATTTTAAAGGGCAGATCTTTGCATCGTCCTAGCATCGAACCCAGGATAACTTTTGTAAAAGTCATTGATGTTTTCGAAAGTCCAAGACCATAAATATAGGCACCTTGAGTTTTACTTCTCTACCTATCCGGAAAGTATTTTTTTTTAATTCCCGAAAATCACGGCAATGCATTCAAACGGGAAAAATCGGGACTTTGGGGCCCTCTGGAATCGAACCTATGACACTGAGGATCAAAGTCGCTTTTTTCCTGGGGGTTTCACGTTATGGCCAATACGTCATAAAAATTTCAAGGCAATGACCCTTGTAGTTTAGCCTGTGAATTTGTATCCTATCTATATAGCTATATAGCTATATGGCTATACGAGTAAGATGTTGCTTGCATACTGCAAGCAGATCGGCAATACTAATTTCATATCGGCATCACTTCGGGACGGTCCTCGTAAGAAAAAAAAAGGATTTAATTTTTTCTTAAAATCGCTGAAATTTCATCGTCTGGCATCGAACCCGGGTCATACTGGTAAAACTACTATGAAACACAATAGAAGATCACCATCTCTAACTTTGTGTGAAAATTCAAGCAGAAATATTGGCTACAACTGCCTCAAAAGACGCTCTAATGTTCACGAATGTAAATAGCTCTCGGGACTCGAACCAAGGACGGTTTTGGAAATCTCAAATATGTTTCTGAAAGTTATTAATCATCTCAATCTATATGCCAAATTTCAAGTTTCTATATCATTGGGAAAGGTTTCAAAATAATTCCTAAAAATCGGATCAACTTCTGATTGCAGAGACACCTGGTGTCGAACCCAGGACACATTAATAGCTGTGAATTAATAGTTTGATTTGTTAAGTCTTGCTCTTTTATCATGCAAAGTTTGAGGTCGATAGTATGCCGGGAAGTACCTAAAATTTGTTTCCGTTATCTCCGTAAGGAATGCATTGAGGAATTTAAATGTCCCTCTGTGATCGAACCAAGGACCATCAGCGAATATGTAAAATTTGATTATGATAATTTTTTATAATATCTAACCTCATACCGAATTTCAAGTTTCTATGCCATCGCAAAAGGGTCCAAAAAAAAATCTTAAAAATCGCCACAATGCATTTTAAACGGCTGATTTTTGGCCCGACCTAGCATCGAACCCAGGTTATTTTCTGTAAAACTCATTTATGTTTTCGATAGATCATGACCATATATAAAGGCTCCTAGAGTTTCGATTCTCTACCTATCCGAGAAGTATTTTTTTAAAATTCCAAAAAATCTAAGCAATGCATTTAAAAGGGTAAAATCGGGACTTTGGGGCCCTCTGGAATCGAACCCATGACACTGAGGATCAAAATCACTATTTTTCTGGCGGTTAATTGTTATGGCCAATACGCAGTAAAAATTTGAACTCAATCACGCTTGTGGTTTAGGCTGTGAATTTGTATCCTATCTATCTATATACCTATCTATATATATGAATGAATCCGGAGAAGCATCTATATATAATAGATATACGAGTAAAATGTAGCTTGCATACTGCAAGCAGATCGACAACACTAATTTCATAACGGCATTATATCGGGACGATCCCGGAAAGGAAAAAAAGGAATGAAAATATTCTTAAAATTCGCTTCAATTTAATCGTCTGGCATCGAACCCGGGTCTTTTTGGTGAAATTTCTATGCAGCACATCAGAAGATCATCTTCTTTAACTATGTGCGAAAATTCAAACAGAAATATTGGCTGCAACTGCCTCAAACGACAACCTACTTTTCACGAATGTTAATAGCTCTCTGGATTCGAACCATGGACTATCTAGGAAAAATAAAATGTGTTTTCGAAATTTATCTATAAGTTCTATATAAATGCCGAATTTCAAGTTTTAACATTATTGTGAAGGGGTTTAAATTAATTCTTAAAAATCGGAAAATTTACTGATTTTAGAGCCGCCTGTTGTCGAACCCAGGAAATATTGGTAGCTGCGAATGCACAGTATGACTTATTAGGACTTCATCTTATTTCATACAAATTTTGAAGTCGATATCATGCCGGGAAGTACCTAAAACGTTTTGCTGTTATCTCCATAAGAAATGCATGGAGGAATGTAAATGGCCCTCTGGGATCGAACCAAGGACCATCAGCGAATATGTAAAATTTGATTATGGAATATATGTATGATCTCCAACCTCATGCCGAATTTCAAGTTTCCTTGCCATCGGGAAAGGGTCAAAAAAAAATCTTAAAAATCGCCACAATGCATTTTAAACGGCCGATTTTATCCTTGACCTAGCATCGAACCCAGGATATTTTCCGTAAAACTCATTTATGTTTTCGATAGATCATGACCATATATGTAGGCTCCATGAGTTTTGATTCTCTACCTATCCGGGAAGTATTTTTTTAAAATTACCGAAAATCACGGCAATGCATTTAAACGGGAAAAATCGGGACTTTGGAGCCCCCTGGAATCGAACCCATGACACTGAGGATCAAAATCGCAATTTTTCTGGTGGTTACACGTTATGGCCAATACGCCGTAAAAATTTCAGCTCAATCACTCTTGTGGTTTAGGCTGTGAGTTTGTATCCTCTCTCTATATCTATTACGAAAAAAATGTTGCTTGCATTCTGCAAGCAGATCGACAACAATAATTTTAAATCGGCATTATATCGGGACGGTCCCCAAAAGAAATAAAAAAGAATTGAAATTAATCTTAAAATTGGCTTCAATTTAATCGTCGGGCATCGAACCTGGGTGCTGCTGGTGAATATACTATGTATTACAATAGAACATCACCATCTCTAACTATGTGTGAAAATTCAAGCAGAAATATTGGCTACAACTGCCTCAAAAGATGTTCTAATTTTCACGAATGTAAATGGCTCTCTGGATTCGAACCAAGGACGATCTTGGAAATCTAAAATATGTTTCTGAAAATAATATATAATCTCTTTCTATATGCCGAATTTAAAATTTCTATATTATTGGGAAAGGTTTCAAAATAATTCCTAAAAATTGGATCAACTTCTGATTGCAGAGACACCTGGTGTCGAATCCAGGAAATATTGTAAGCTGTGAATGCAAAGTTAGATTTGTATAGACTTGTTCTTCTATCATGCAAAGTTTGAAGTCAATAGCATGCCGGGAAGTACCTAAATTTTGTTTCCGTTATCTCCGTAAGAAATGCATTGAGAAGTGCAAATGGCCCTCTGGGATCGAACCAAGGACTATAAGCTAATATGTAAAATTTGATTATGACATATATTCATGATATCTATCGGCGTGCTGAGTTTCAAGTATGTATGTTATCGGAAAAGGATCCAAAAAAAAATCTTCAAAATCGCCGCAATTAGTATCCTATCTATCTATCTATCTATCTATATGAATGAATCCGGAGAAGCATCTATATATAATAGATATATATAGAGAGGATACAAACTCACAGCCTAAACCACAAGAGTGATTGAGTTGAAATTTTTAAGACATATTTGCCATAACGTGTAACCTCCAGAAAAATTGCGATTTTGAACCTCAGTGTCATGGGTTCGATTCCGGAGGGCCCCAAAGTCCCGATCTTTCCCGTTTAAATGCATTGCTTTGATTTTCGGGAATTTTTAAAAAATACTTTCCGGATAGGTAGAAAATTGAAACTCAAGGAGCCTATATATATGGTCATGATCTATCGAAAACATAAATGAGTTTTACGGAAAATATCCTGGGTTCGATGCTAGGTTGGGGCAATATTCGGCCGTTTAAAATGCATTGTGGCGATTTTTAAGATTATTTTTGGACCATTTCCCGATTGCATGGAAACTTGAAACTCGGCATGGAGTTGGAGATCATAAATATATTTAATAATTAAATTTTACGTATTCGCTGATGGTCCTTGGTTCGATCCCAGAGAGCCATTTACATTCCTCCATGCATTTCTTATGGAGATAACAGTAAAAAGTTTTAGGTACTTCCCGGCATGATATAGACTTCAAAATTTGTATGAAATAAAATGAAGTCCTAATAAGTCATACTGTGCATTCACAGCTACCAATATTTCCTGGGTTCGACACCAGGGCAAAAATCGGCCGTTTAAAATGCATTGCGGCGATTTTTAAGATTTTTTTTGGACCCTTTTCCGATGGTATAGAAACTTGAAATTCGGTATGAGGTTAGATACCATAAAATATATCATAATCGAATTTTACATATTCGTTGATGGTCCTTGGTTCGAACCAAGAGGGACATTTAAATTCCTCTATGCATTTCTTACGGAGATAACGGAAACAAAATTTAGGTACTTCCCGACACACTATCGACTTCAAACTTGGCATGACACAAGAGCAAATTTATACAAATCAAACTGTTGATTCACAGCTTACAATATGTCCTGGGTTCGACACCAGGTGTCTCTGCAATCAGAAGTTGATCCGATTTTTAGGAATTATTTTGAAACCATTCCCAATAATATCGAAACATGAAAATCGGCATATAGATAGACATCATAAGTTACTTTCAGAAACATCTTTTAGATTTCCAAGATCGTCCTTGGTTCGAGTCCCGAGAGCCATTTACATTCGTGAAAATTAGAACGTCTTTTGAGGCAGTTGTAGCCAATATTTCTGCTTGAATTTTCACACATAGTTAGAGATGGTGATCTTCTATTGTGCTGCATAGTAGGTTCACAAGGAAGACCCGGGTTTGATGCCAGACGATAAAATTTCAGCGAATTTTAAGAATATTTTCAATCCTTTTTTTTCTTTTGAGGGCCGTCCCGATATGATGCCGACATGAAATTAGTGTTGTCGATCTGCTTGCAGTATGCAAGCTACATTTTACTCGTAATAGATATATAGACGCTTCTCCGGATATACTTATATATAAGTTATATATAGGGGATCAAAATTCTAACCAAGTTCCACAAGTGCCACTGCCTTGAAATTTTTACGACATATTGGCCATAATGTGTAACCTCCAGGAAAAAGCCGACCTTGAACCTCGGTGTTATGGGTTCGATTCCAGAAGGCCCCAAAGTCGCGATTTTCTCCATAAGAATACATGGCGGGGATTTTCGAAACTTTTTTTGAGGCACTTCCCGTAAATATAAAGAGTTGAAACTCGAGGGATCGCTAGATGCCGTGCATATCTAATGGAAACCATAAAGACATCTACGAAGATTATCCTTGGTTCGATGCTAGGTAGGGGCAAATATTCTCCCGTTTAATTTACATTACGATTTTTGAATTTTTTTTTTATATTACTTCCAGATGACTTGGATACTTGAAACTTGGCACGTGGATATATATCATAAATATATATTATAATCAAATTTTAGCACTTCGCTGATGGTCCTTGGTTCGATCCCAGAGGGCCATTTACATCTTACAATGCATTTCTTATGGAGATAACGGAAACAAAATTTAGGTACTTCCCGGCATGCTATTGACTTCAAACTTTCCATGATACAAGTGCAGGTACTTACAAATCAAACTGTGCATTCACAGTTTACAATATATCCTGGGTTCGACACCAGGGGTCTCTGCAATCAGAAGTTGATCCGATTTTTAGGAATTATTTTGAAACCTTTCCCAATAATATAGAAACTTGAAATTCGGCATATAGATAGAGATCATAAATAAGTTTCTGAAACATATTTTAGATTTCCAAGATCGTCCTTGGTTCGAATCCAGAGAGCCATTTAAATTCGTGAAAAGTAGAAAGTCTTTTGAGGGAGTTGTAGCCAACATTTCTGCTTGAATTTTTCACACAGTCAGAGATGATGATCTTCTATACTGCTGCATAGTAAGTTCACCAGTATGACCCGGGTTCGTTACCAGACGATGAAATTGCAGGGAATTTTAAGAATATTTTCAATCCTCATTTTTTTTCTTTTGAGGACCGTCCCAAAATGATGCCGATATGAAATTATTATGCCGATCTGCTTGCAGTATGCAAGCTACATTTTACTCGTATAATAGATAGATATATAGGTATATCCGGAGAAACGTCTATATAATATAGATATATAGATGCTTCTCCGGATTCATTCATATATCATATTACTATATATAAAGCTTCAAATCCGACTCATTCATACAAATTCCTGGGCATTTTTAATCGAGATAGAAGGCTGAAATTTTCAGGAGGGATTTATAATTGACACTCGAGTTGGGAAAAAATCGAAAATTCCCAGATTTTGACCTAGAATGGAGCCAAGAGACGATTATATTTTTCTATGTATTTAAACGGGAATAACGAAAAATGGCCATGCAGAGCAAATTTCTTTCATTTATTAAAATGTGAAAAAGTGATCGTAAAGCTGTGGAATATATTACGTCTAAAAGATCAAAATTTACTTTTCTTGCGACCGATTTTAACATTCCGGCACAAAATTTGCAAAATTTTAGTTTGAACGCCAATTTTTTACGTTTTTTTCTCCTCATTTTGAAAATTAAATCTATGGCAACAACCATTGTTTGAATCGAAAACAAGTTTGTTTACGATCCTAATTTCATACGCCATGATAAAGGTTTGATGCATTTTTAATTATTTGAAATGTTTCCTTCGATATATGTTATTACTGAATGCTGACAAATGTAAATTTCATCAAAATAGACAGTGGATATCTGCACGGTCAATGAATCAATCGTGAATGCATGCTGTGATAAGATAAGTTTATGTAGAGAATGCGAGACTATTTATCAACGAAAATAATCGGCAAAGTCATGTAAGTAGTGAGATTATTCGAGGATTAAATTGAAAAGTCTTCACTGAATCTATATAAGAGGGATAGGAAAGCAATTATGATGAAAAATACTCATTAATTACTGATGAAGGACGTATTATACCGGATCAAGTCTACCTATGCCTGAGTAATAGTAAGTACAACTGAAATTTACATAATCCTAAAATACTACTTTCAGAATATTAATGCAAATTAATAGTTTTAACGGCAAACTTTAGAAATAATAGAAATAATAAGTTCTGTTTCTACGTTTCTATAATTAATACGTAGTATATTACGTAATTCAACTTTCATCGAAATGAAAAACAAAAATCTACACATAAAATAAACTGATTTCCTTGAAGACCTTCTGATTACGTTGTTCTACGCTGGATAATTCTTCGTTAGTATAAACAATTTTTGCATGTATCATTGTATGAATATTATTTTCCCATCTTCTTCAAACGGGCTTTAGAATAAAGTTCTTTTTCTACGTTCTTTAAAACTATTTACATAATTACGTTGCATATTGTCTGTTTGTTTACTTAATAAAAAACGGATCTCATTGTCGTGGTAGACGCCATTTAATGAATATAAGATTATAATGCAATATGTCTTGCACTAAACCGAATACTACACAGGTAATCGTCTATTTATTTTCCGCTTTTTTTATCCTTTGTAGATTTTTATTCGAACTTAACATTCTTAAGCATATTTCTTTAATTTAATTTTACGAATGCACATTAAATCATCATCGTCGCCGCTGCAACATTCATCGCGGTGGGATACCACGGAATCAGCCGATCGCCGCGGAAACCTTTTACCGTACATGTTCATTGAGGTCTGAAATCTAAAACTAAGAAAGGTAGGAATTGATTTGAGAAGCGACGTGTTTTCACATTGCCAGCTGTATGTCGCGCTAGGAAGAGTACGTTCCTCAGAAAATATCAGGGTGTTAGTTTCACTGGAAAGGATATTTGATAATATTCCGCACGCCGTCAATATTGTCCTCATCATCATATGGTGATCTGCCAGGAAGCAGGCGCCGCGGCCATAGGATTCAATTGGAGTATGTCTTGCACTAAACCGAGTACATACCACAGGTAACCAATCGTCTATCGATTTCTCGCATTTTTATTTTAAACAAATTTTTATTCTAACTTTACTTTGGCGTATTCCCTTAATTTAAATTTACGAATGTGGATTCATGAAGAACTCAACTCCAAAACTCCCGTATCAAATGAACGTGAAGCACTTATTCTATTATTATATTATTTAATGAATCTCGATCTTAGATTTAAAGCCATATATGCTAAAGAGAATGGCATAATTAAAAAGAAACGTAAATATAACATTAAGACCGATAACACAGGGTAGTATCCCTTGAAAAGTTTCTTTGCTTGCATTATGCAAGCACCCATTTACTAGTATATATATACGAGTAAAATGTAGCTTGCATACTGCAAGCAGATCGACAACACTAATTTCATATCGGCATCATATCGGGACGGTCCTCAAAAGAAAAAAAAAAGGATTGAAATTTTTCTTAAAATTCGCTGAAATTCCATCGTCTGGCATCGAAGCCGGGTCTTTACTGTGAACTTACTTTGCAGCACAATAGAACATCACCATCTCTAACTATGTGTGAAAATTCAAGCAGAAATAATGGCTACAACTGCCTCAAAAGACGCTCTAATGTTCACGAATGTAAATGTCTCTCGGGATTCGAACCAAGGACGATTTTGGAAATTTAAAAAACGTTTCAGAAAGTTCTTAATCATCTCAATCTATATGCCAAATTTCAAGTTTCTATATTATTGGGAAAGGTTTCAAAATAATTCCTGAAAATCGGATCAACTTCTGATTGCAGAGACACCTGGTGTCGAACCCAGGACACTTTGATAGCTTTGAATGCATATTTTGATTTGTTAAAGTTTGTTCTTCTATCATGCAAAGTTTGAAGTTGATAGCATGCCGGGAAGTACCTAAAATTTGTTTCCGTTATCTCCGTAAGAAATGCATTGAGGAATTGAAATGGCCCTCTGGGATCGAACCAAGGACCATTAGCGAATATGTAAAATTTGATCCTGAAATTTATTATTGATCTCCAACTCCATGCCAAATTTCAAGTTTCCATGCCATCGGGAAAGGGACCAAAAAAAATCTTAAAAATCGCCACAATGCAATTTAAACGGCCGATTTTTGCCCCGACCTAGCATCGAACCCAGGATATTTTCCGTAAAACACATTTATGTTTTCGATAGATCATGACCATAAATATAGGCTCCATGAGTTTTGATTCGCTACTTATCCGGAAAGTATTTTTTTTTAATTCCCGAAAATCAAAGCAATGCATTTAAACGGGAAAAATCGGGACTTTGGGGCCCTCTGGAATCGAACCCATGACACTGAGGTTCAAAATCGCAATTTTTCTGGAGGTTATACGTTATGGCCAATATGTCGTAAAAATTTCAAGCCATTGACGCTAGTGGTTTAGCCTGTGACTTTGTATCCTCTCTATATCTATTATATATAGATGCTTCTCCGGATTCATTCATATATCATATCTATCTATTAAATATAGATGCTTCTCCGGATTCATTCAAGGATATAGATAGATAGATAGATAGATAGGATACTAATTCACAGCCTAAACTAGAAGCGTCATCGACTTGAAATTTTTACGACTTATTGGCCATAACGTATAACCGCCAGAAAAATTGCGATTTTGAACCTCAGTGTCATGGGTTCGATTCCAGAGGGCCCCAAAGTCGCGATTTTCCCCATAAGAATACATGGCGGGGATTTTCGAAATTTTTTTTGAGGCACTTCCCGGTGAAGGAGAGAGTTGAAATTCGAGGGATCGCTAGAAGCCGTGCATATCCAACGAAAATCAAAAAGACATCGCCGAATATGGTCCATGGTTCGATGCTAGGTCGGGGCAAAAATCGGCCGTTTAAAATGCATTGTGGCGAATTTGAAGATTTTTTTAGGCTCCTTTCCCGATAACATGGATACTTGAAACTCGGCACGTGGATATATATGTTGAATATATTTCATAATTAAATTTTACGTGTTCGCTGATGGTCCTTGGTTCGATCCCAGAGGGCCATTTGCACTTCTCAATGTATTTCTTACGGAGATAACGGAAACAAAATTTAGGTACTTCCCGGCATGTTATCGACTTCAAACTTTCCATGATAGAAGAGCAAATCTTAAAAAATCAAACTGTGCATTCACAACTATCAATCTGTCCTGGGTTCGACACCAGGTGTCTCTGCAATCAGAAGTTGATCCGATTTTTAGGAATTATTTTGAAAACTTTCCCAATAATATAGAAACTTGAAATTCGGCATCTAGATAGATCTCATTAATAACTTTCAGAAACATGTTTTTGATTTTCAAGATTGTCCTTGGTTCGAATCCAGAGAGCCATTTACATTCGTGAAAATTAGAACGGCTTTGAGGCAGTTTTAGCCAATATTTCTGCTTGAATTTTCTCACATAGTAAGAGATGGTGATCTTCAATTGTGCTGCATAGTAATTTCACAGTAAAGACCCGGGTTTGATGCCAGACGGTGAAATGTCTGAGAATTTTAAGAAAAATTTCAATCCTTTTTTTTTTCTTTTGAGGACCGTCCCAATATGATGCCGATATGAAATTAGTATTGCCGATCTGCTTGCAGTATGCAAGCTACATTTTACTTGTAATAGATATAGATGCTTCTCCGGATTCATTCATATATATACCTATATAGATAGATAGGATACAAATTCACAGCCTAAACTACAAGCGTCATTGATCTGAAATTTTTATGACATATTGGCCATAACGTGAAACCCCCAGGAAAAAAGCGACTTTCATCCTCAGTGTCATAGGTTCGATTCCAGAGGGCCCCAAAGTCCCGATTTTTCCCGTTTGAATGCATTGCCGTGATTTTCGGGAATTAAAAAAAAATACTTTCCGGATAGGTAGAGAAGTAAAACTCAAGGTGCCTATATTTATGGTCTTGGACTTTCGAAAACATCAATGACTTTTACAAAAGTTATCCTGGGTTCGATGCTAGGACGATGCAAAGATCTGCCCTTTAAAATACATGGGAGCCGTTTTTCATTATTTTTTTTAGATGCACTTATCGAAATGATAGGATGTTCGTGCTTGGCTGGAAGATGTATGGTACGAATAAGTTTTAGAAAAAAATTTTCATAAAACCGTACTGTTCCTGGGTTCGAAGCCAGAGCACAATAACGTTTCTCTCATAAGGAATATAAAGGAAAAGTAGGACGTCATTTGAGGCAGTTGTAACCAATATTTCTGCTTGAATTTGCATACGCGGTTAGAGATGGTGTTTTTCTTTTGTGCTGCATAGAAAGTATTGCCTGAAAGACCCGGGTTCGATGCCGGGCGGTAAAAATATCACCCATATATAATACTATGGGGTATCTTTTCATAATTTTTTTATGCATTTATCGATATGTAAGGGAGCTCTTGCTTAGATGGAAGATGTATATTAACACTTTGTTTAAGAAAAAAAAAAGATAAGACCATGCAGTTCCTGGGTTCGATGCCAGAGCACATTATAATTTCTCAAATAAGGAGTGTATGTGAATAGTAGGACGTCGTTTGAGGTAGTTGCACCTAATAGTTTTGCTTGAATTTTCACACATAGTTTGATATGGTAATTTTCTATTTTGCTGCATAGTAAGTACACCAGGAAGACCGGGGTTCGCTGCCAGGTGATTAAATTGCAGCGAATTCTACGAATATTTTGAATTTTTTTTTTCTTTTGATGTCCGTCCCGATATGATGCCGATATGAAATTAGTGTTGTCGATCTGCTTGCAGTATGCAAGCTACATTTTACTCGTATATCTATTATATATAGATGCTTCTCCGGATTCATTCATATATATACCTATATAGATAGATAGGATACAAATTCACAGCCTAAACTACAAGCGTCATTGATCTGAAATTTTTATGACATATTGGCCATAACGTGAAACTCCCAGGAAAAAAGCGACTTTGATCCTCAGTGTCATGGGTTCGATTCCAGAGGGCCCCAAAGTCCCGATTTTTCCCGTTTAAATTCATTGCTTTGATTTTCGGGAATTAAAAAAAAATACTTCCCGTATAGGTAGAGAATTAAAACTCAAGGAGCCTATATATATGACCATATTCTATCGAAAACATAAACGAGTTTTACGGAAAATATCCTGGGTTCGATGCTAGGTCGGGGGAAAAGTCGGCCGTTTAAAATGCGTTGTGGCGATTTTTAAGATTTTTTTTGGACCCCTTTCCGAATGCATGGAAACTTGAAATTTGGCATGGGGTTAGAAATCATAAATATGTTCCATAATCAATTTTTTTTAATTCGCTTATGGTCCTTGGTTCGATCCCAGAGGGCCATTTGTACTCCACAATGCATTTCTTATTGAGATTACGGAAACACATTTTAGGCACTTTACGTTATGCTATCGACTTCAAACTTTGCATGATACAAAAGCAAGTCTTTACAAATCAAACTATGCATTCACAGCTTACAATATGTCCTGGGTTCGACACCAGGTGTCTCTGAAATCAGAAGTTGATCCGATTTTTAGTTATTTTTTTGAAAGCTTTCCCAATAATAAAGAAACTTGAAATTCGGCATATAGATAGAGTTCATAAATAACTTTCAGAAACAGATTTAAGATTTCCAAGATTGTCCGTGGTTCGAATCCAGAGAGGCATTTACATTCGTGAAAATAAGAACGTCTTTTGAGGCAGTTGTAACCAATATTTCTGCTTGAATTTTCACACATAGTTAGAGATGGTGATTTCTATTGTGCTGCATAGTAAGTTTACCAGTAAGACCTGGGTTCGATGCAAGACGATAAAATAACAGCGAATTTTAAGAATATTTTGAATATTTATTTTTGTTCAATTGAGCACCGTCCCGATATGATGCCGATATGAAATTAGTATTGCCGATCTGCTTGCAGTATGCAAGCTACATTTTACTCGTTATATATAGATGCTTCTCCGGATTCATTCATGTATCCATATATATATATATATATATAGAGAGGATACAAACTCACAGCCTAAACCACAAGAGTGATTGAGCTGAAATTTTTACGGCGTATTGGCCATAACGTGAAACCTCCAGAAAAATTGCGATTTTGAACATCAGTGTCATGGGTTCGATTCCAGAGGGCTCCAAAATCCCGATTTTTCCCGTTTAAATGCATTGCTTTGATTTTCAGGAATTTTTAAAAAATACTTTCTGGATAGGTAGAGAATCAAAACTCAAGGAGCCTATATATATGGTCATGATCTATTGAAAACGTAAATGAGTTCTACGGAAAATATCCTGGGTTCGATGCTAGGTCGAGGCAAAAATCGGCCGTTTAAAATGCATGGCGGCGATTTTGAAGATTTTTTTTGGACCCCTTCCCGATGGCATGGAAACTTGAAATTCGGCATGGAGTTGGAGATTATAAATATATTTCATAATCAAAATTTACATTTTCGCTGATGGTCCTTGGTTCGATCCTAGGGCGCCATTTACATTTCTCAATGCATTTCTTATGGAGATAACGGAAACAAATTTTAGGTACTTCCCGGCATGCTATCGACTTAAAACTTAGCATGATAGAAGAACCAGTCTTAACAAATCAAACTAAGCATTCATAGCTATCAATGTGTCCTGGGTTCGACACCAGGTGTCTCTGCAATCAGAAGTTGATCCGATTTTTAGGAATTATTTTGAAACCTTTCCCAATAATATAGAAACTTGAAATTTGGCATATGGATTGAGATCATTAATAACTTTCAGAAACATTTTTTAGATTTCCGAGATCGTCCTTAGTTCGAATCCAGAGAGCCATTTAAATTCTTTGAAATTAAAACGTCTTTTGAGGCAGTTGTAGCCCATATTTCTGCTTAAATTTTCACACATGGTTAGAGATGGTGATTTTCTATTGTGCTGCATAGTAAGTTCACAGTAAAGACCCGGGTTCGATGCCAGACGATGGAATTTCAGCGAATTCAAAGAAAAATTTCAAATCATTTTTTTCTTTTGATGGCCGTCCCGATATGATGCCGACATAAAAATAGTGTTGCCGATCTGCTTGCAGTATGCAAGCAACATTTTACTCGTATTCATATATATATATATATATATATAGAGAGGATACAAAGTCACAGGCTAAACCACTAGCGTCAATGGCTTGAAATTTTTACGACATATTGGCCATAACGTATAACTTCCAGAAAAATTGCGATTTTGAACCTCGATGTCATAGGTTCGATTCCAGAGGGCCCCAAAGTCCCGATTTTTCCCGTTTAAATGCATTGCCTTGATTTTCGGGAATTTTTAAAAAATACTTCCCGGATAGGTAGCGAATCAAAACTCAAGGACCATATATATATGGTCATGATCTATCGAAAAAATAAATGAGTTTTACGGAAAATATCCTGGGTTCGATGCTAGGTCGGGGCAAAAATCGGCCGTTTAAATTGCATTGTGGCGATTTTTAAGATTTTTTTTGGACCCTTTTCCGATGGCATGGAAACTTGAAATTCGGCATGGAGTTGGAGATCAATAATAAATTTTAGGATCGAATTTTACATATTCGCTGATGGTCCTTGGTTCGATCCCAGAGGGCCATAAAAATTCCTCAATGCATTTCTTACGGAGATAACGGAAACAAATTATAGGTACTTCCCGGCACGATAAAGACTTCAAACTTTGGACTAAGAAAAATTAAAAGTATACAAATCAAACTGTGCATTCCCAGCTGTCAATGTGTCCTGGGTTCGACACCAGGCGTCTCTAATGTCAGTAACTGATCCGATTTTCAATAATTGTTTTGAACCCTTTCCCAACAATATAGAAACTTGAAATTCGGCATGTAGATAGAGATCATAAATAACATTCAGAAACATTTTTTATATTTCCAAGATTGTCCTTGGTTCGAATCCAGAGAGCCATTTAAATTCGTGAAAATGAGAACTTTTTTTGAGGCAGTTGTAGCCCATATTTCTGCTTGAATTTTCACACATAGTTAGAGATGGCGATGTTCTATTGTGCTGCATAGTAAGTTCAACAGTAAAGACCCGGGTTTGATGCCAGACGATGGAATGTCATTGAATTTTAAGGAAAATTTCAATCCTTTTTTTTTCTTATGAGGACCGTCCCGATATGATGCCGACATGAAAATAGTGTTGTCGATCTGCTTGCAGTATGCAAGCAACATTTTACTCGTATATATATATATATATGAATATATGATACGAGTAAAATGTAGCTTGCATACTGCAAGCAGATCAGCAATACTTATTTCATATCGGCATCATATCGGGACTGTCCAAAAAAAAAAAGGATCGAAATTTTTCTTAAAATTCGCTGAAATTTCATCGTCTGGCATCGAACCCAGGTCTTACTGGTGAACCTACTATGCAGCACAACAGAAGATCACTATCTCTAACTATGTGTGAAAATTCAAGCAGAAATATTGGCTCCAACTGCCTCAAACGACGTTCTACTTTTCAATAATGTAAATGGCTATCTGGATTCGAACCAAGGACGATCTAGGAAATCTAAAACATGATTTTCAAATGGATCAATGCTCTCTATCTATATGCCTAATTTCATGTTTTTATATTATTGGGAAGGGGTTCAAATTAATTCTTAAAAATCGGATAATTTACTGATTTTAGAGACGCCTGGTGTCGAACCCAGGAAATTTTGTTAATTGTGAATGATTAGTATGATTTATTAGGATTTAATCTTATTTTATACAAAGTTTAAAGTCGATATCATACCAGGAAGTACCTAAAACCTAATTCTGTTATCTCCATAAGAAATGCATAGAGGAATGTAAATGGCTCTCTGGGATCGAACCAAGGACCATCAGTGAATATGTAAAATTTGAATAGGAAATATATTTATGATCTACAACTCTCTGCCGAATTTCAAGTTTCCATGACATCGGGAAAGGGTCCAAAAAAAATCTTAAAAATCGCCACAATGCATTTTAAACGGCCGATTTTTGCCTTGACCTAGCATCGAACCCAGGTTATTTTCTGTAAAACTCATTTATGTTATCGATAGATGATGACCATATATATAGGCTCCTTGAGTTTCAATTTTCTACCTATCCGGAAAGTATTTTTTAAAAATTCCCGAAAATCAAAGCAATGCATTTAAACGGGAAAGATCGGGACTTTGGGGCCCTCTGGAATCGAACCCATGACACTGAGGTTCAAAATCGCAATTTTTCTGGAGGTTATACGTTATGGCCAATATGTCGTAAAAATTTCAAGCCTTTGACGCTAGTGGTTTAGCCTGTGAATTTGTATCCTCTCTATATATATATATATATGAATATATGAATATATATCTATTATATATAGATGCTTCTCCGGATTCATTCATATATCATACGAGTAAAATGTTGCTTGCATACTGCAAGCAGATCAGCAATACTAATTTCATATCGGCATCATATTGGGACGGTCCTCAAAAGAAAAAAAAAAGGATTGAAATTTTTCTTAAAATTTGCTAAAATTTCATCGTCTGGCATCGAACCCGGGTCTTTACTGTAAACTCACTATGCAGCACAATAGAAGATCATCATTTCTAACTATGTGTGAAAATTCAAGCAGAAATATTGGCTACAACTGCCTCAAAAGACGTTCTAATTTTCACGAATGTAAATGGCTCTCTGAATTCGAACCAAGGACGATCTTGGAAATCTAAAAAATGTTTCTGAAAGTTATTTATGATCTCTATCTATATGCTGAATTTCAAATTTCTATAATGTTGGGAAAGGTTTCAAAATAATTCATAAAAATCGGATCAACTTTAGATTGCAGAGACACCTGGTGTCGAACCCAGGACATATTGTAAGTTGTGAATGCACAGTTTGATTTGTAAAAACTTGCTCTCGTTTCATGCAAAGTTTGAAGTCTTTAGCATGTCGGGAAGTACCTAAATTTTGTTTCCGTTATCTCCGTAAGAAATGCATTGAGGAGTGCAAATCTCCGTCTGGGATCGAACCAAGGACCATCAGCGAACATTTAAAATTTTATTATGAAATATATTCATGATATCTATCCACGTGCAGAGTTTCAAGTATCCATGTTATCGGGAAAGGATCCAAAAAAAATCATAAAAATCGCCGCAGTGCATTTTAAACGGCCGATTTTTGCACCGACCTAGCATCGAACCATGGACAATATTCGAAGATGTTTTTTTGATTTTCGTTGAATATGCACGGTTTCTAGAAGTCCCTTGAATTTCAACTCTCTACCTTTCCGGGAAGTGCCTCAAAAAAATTTTCGAAAATCCCCGCCATGTATTCTTATGGGGAAAATCGCGACTTTGGGGCCTTCTGGAATCGAACCCATGACACCGAGGTTCAAAGTCGGCTTTTTCCTGGAGGTTACACGTCATGGCCATAAAGCCGTAAAAATTTCAAGTCAATGACGCTTTTGGTTTAGCCTGTGAATTTGTATCCTATCTGGGTATCTGGGTATATATATGAATGAATCCGGAGAAGCATCTATATATCTATTATATATAGATGCTTCTCCGGATTCATTCATGTATCCATATATATATATAGCGAGGATACAAATTCACAGGCTAAACCACAATCGTCATTGACCTGAAATTTTTACGACATATTGGCCATAACGTGTAACCTCCAGAAAAATTGCGATTTTGAACCTCAGTGTCATTGGTTCGATTCCAGAGGTCCCCAAAGTCCGGATTTTTCCCGTTTAAATGCATTGCCGTGATTTTCGGGAATTTTTAAAAAATACTTCCGGGATAGGTAGAGAATCGAAAATCTAGGAGCCTTTATATATGGTCATGATCTATCGAAAACATAAATGAATTTTAAGGAAAATATCCTGGGTTCGATGCTAGGTCGAGGCAAAAATCGGCCGTTTAAAATGCATTGTGGCGATTTTTAAGATTTTTTTTGGACCCCCTCCCGATGGCAAGGAAACTTGAAATTCGGCATTAGGTTGGAGATCATACATTTATTTCATAATCAAATTTTACATATTCGCTGATGGTCCTTGGTTCGATCCCAGAGGGCCATTTACATTCCTCAATGCATTTCTTATGGAGATAACGGAGACAAATTTTAGGTACTTCCCGGCATGATATCGACTTCAAAATTTGTATGAAATAAGATAAAGTCCTAATAAAACATACTGTGCATTCACAGCTACCAATATTTCCTGGGTTAGACACCAGGCGTCTCTACAATCAGTAAATTATCCGATTTTTAAGAATTAATTTAAACCCCTTCACAATAATATTAAAACATGAAATTAGGCATATAGATAGAGAACATAGACACATTTCAAAAACGTGTTTTAAATTTCCTTGATCATCCTTGGTTCGAATCCAGAGAGCCATTTACATTATTGAAAAGTAGGACGTCCTTTGAGGCAGTTGGAGCCAATATATCTGCTTGAATTTTCACATATAGTAAGGGATGGTGATTTTCTGTTGTGCTGCATAGTAATTTCACCATTAAGGCCCAGGTTCGATGCCAGACGATTAAATTGCACCGAATTTTAAGAATATTTTCAATCCTTTTTTTTCTCTTTTGACGGCCTTCCCGATATGATGCCGACATGAAATTAGTATTGCCGATCTGCTTGCTTCATATTCCCTGATGTTCCTTGGTTCGATCCCAGAGGGCCATTTACATTCCTCAATTCATTTCTTATGGAGATAACGGAAACAAGTTTAAGGTACTTCCCGGCATGCTATCGACTTAAAACATAGCATGATAGAAGAACCAGTCTTAACAAATCAAACTATGCATTCATAACTATCAATGTGTCCTGGGTTCGACACCAGGTGTCTCTGCAATCAGAAGTTGATCCGATTTTTAGGAATTATTTTGAAACCTTTCCCAATGATATAGAAACTTGAAATTTGGCATATAGATTGAGATCAATAATAACTTTCAGAAACATTTTTAAAATTTCCAAGATCGTCCTTGGTTCGAGTCCCGAGAGCCATTTACATTCCTGAACATTAGAGCGTCTTTTGAGGCAGTTGTAGCCAATATTTCTGCTTGAATATTCACTCATAGTTAGAGATGGTGATCTTCTATTGTGTTTCATAGTAGGTTTTCCAGGAAGACCCTTGTTCGATGCCAGACGATGAAATTTCAGCGAATTTTAAGAAAAAATTAAATCCTTTTTTTTTCTTATGAGGACCGTCCCGATGTGATGCCGATATGAAATTAGTATTGCCGATCTGCTTGCAGTATGCAAGCTACATTTTACTCGTAATAGATAGATATTCATATATATATATATATATATAGAGAGGATACAAAGTCACAGGCTAAACCACTAGCGTCAATGGCTTGAAATTTTTACGACATATTGGCCATAACGTATAACCTCCAGAAAAATTGCGATTTTGAACCTCAGTGTCATGGGTTCGATTCCAGAGGGCCCCAAAGTCGCGATTTTCCCCATAAGATTACATGGCGGGGATTTTCGAAAATTTTTTTGAGCCACTTCCCGGAAAAGCAGAGAGTTGAAACTCTAGGGACCGCTAAATGCCGTGCATAGCCAACGAAAATCGGAAAGACATCTTCGAATATTGTCCTTGGTTCGATGCTAGGCCGGGGCAAAAATCGGCCGTTTAAAATGCATTGCGGCGATTTTTAAGATTTTTTTTGGATCCTTTCCCGATAACATGGATTATTGAAACTCGGCACGTCGATAGATATCATGAATTTATTTCATAATCGAATTTTACATATTAGCTTATGGTCCTTGGTTCGATCCCAGAGGACCATTTGCACTTCCCAATGCTTTTCTTACGGAGATAACGGAAACAAATTTTAGGTACTTCTCGGCACGATATCAACTTCAAACTTTGCATGTACAAAGATGAAGTCCATACAAATCAAACAGTGCATTCACAGCTATCAAAGAGTCCTGGGTTCGACACCAGGTGTCTCTGCAATCAGAAGTTAATCCGATTTTTAGGAATTATTTTGAAACCTTTGCCAATAATATAGAAACTTTAAATTCGGCATATAGATAGAGATCATAAATAACTTTCAGAAACATTTTTTAGATTTCCAAGATCGTCCTTGGTTCGAATCCAGAGAGCCATTTAAATTCGTAAAAATTAGAACGTCTTTTGAGGCAGTTGTAGCCCATATTTCTGCTTGAATTTTCACACATCGTTAGAGATGGTGATGGTCTATTGTGCTGCATAGTAAGTTCACAGTAAAGACCCGGGTTCGATGCCGGACGATGGAATTTAGGCAAATTTTAAGAAAAATTTCAATCTTTTTTTTTCTTTTGATGGCCGTCCGGATATGATGCCGACATGAAAATAGTGTTGTCGATCTGCTTGCAGTATGCAAGCAACATTTTACTCGTATGATATATGAATGAATCCGGAGAAGCATCTATATATAATAGATATGAATGAATCCGGAGAAGCATCTATATATAATAGATAGAGAGAGGATACAAATTCACAGCCTAAACCACAAGCGTCATTGACTTGAAAATTTTACGATATATTGGCCATAACGTGTAACCGCTAGAAAAATTGCGATTTTGAACCTCAGTGTCATGGGTTCGATTCCAGAGGGTCCCAAAGTCCCGATTTTTCCCGTTTAAATGCACTGCTTTAATTTTCGGGAATTTTTAAAAAATACTTGCCGGATAGGTAGCGACTTAAAACTCAAGGAGCCGATATATATGGTAAAGATCTATCAAAAACATAAATGAGTTTTACTGAAAATATCCTGGGTTCGATGCTAGGTCGACGCAAAAATCGGCCGTTTAAAATGCGTTGTGGCAATTTTTAAGATTTTTTTTGGACCCTTTCCCGATGGCATGGAAACTTAAAATTCGGCATGGGTTTAGATATCATAAATCTATTTAATAATCAAATTTTACAAATTCGCTGATAGTCCTTGGTTTGATACCAGAGAGCCATTTACATTCCTCAATGCATTTCTTATGGAGAAAAAAGAAAATGGTTTTAGGTTCTTCCCTGCATGATATCGACTTCAAACTTTGTATGAAATAAGATGAAGTCCTAATAAATCATACTGTGCATTCACAGCTACCAATATGTCCTGGGTTCGACACCAGGCGTCTCTACAATTAGTAAAATATCCGATATTTAAGAATTAATTTAAACCCCTTCCCAATAATATAAAAACATGTAATAAGGCATATAGATAGAGAACATAGAGACATTTTTAAAACATGTTTTAGATTTCCTAGATCGTCCTTGGTTCGAATCCAGAGAGCCATTTACATTATTGAAAAGAAGGACGTCGTTTGAGGCAGTTGAGCCAATATTTCTGCTTGAATTTTCACACATAGTAAGAGATGGTGATGATCTGTTGTGCTGCATAGTAGGTTCACCAGGAAGGTGTTGGTTCGATGCCAGACGATTAATTTGCAGCGAATTTTAAGAATATTTTCAATCCCTGTTTTTTTCGTTTGAGGGCCATCCCGATATGATGCCGACATGAAATTAGTGTTGTCAATCTGCTTGCAGTATGCAAGCTACATTTTACTTGTATATATATATACGAGTAAAATGTAGCTTGCATACTGCAAGCAGATCGACAACACTAATTTCATCTCGGCATCATATCGGGACCGTCTTCAAAAGAAAAAAAAGGGGATTGAAAATATTCTTTAAATTCGCTGCAAGTTATTCGTCCGGCATCGAACCCGGGTCTTTTTGGTGATACACACTATGCAGCACAATAGAATTTCTCCATCTCTAACTATGTGTGAAAATTCAAGCAAATATATTGGGCGCAGCTGCCTCAAAAGACGCTCTAATGTTCACGAATGTAAATGGCTCTCGGGACTCGAACCAAGGACGATCGTGGAAATTTAAAAAATGTTTCCGAAAGTTATTAATGATCTCAATCCATATGCCAAATTTCAAGTTTCTATATAATTAAGAAAGGTTTCAAAATAATTCCTAAAAATCGGATCAACTTCTGATTGCACAGAAACCTGGTGTCAAACCCAGGACACATTGATAGTTATGAATGCATAGTTTGATTTGTTAAGACTGGTTCTTCTATCACGCTAAGTTTTAAGTCGATAGCATGTCGGGAAGAACCTAAAATTTGTTTCCTTTATCTCCATAAGAAATGCATTGAGAAATGTAAACGGCGCCCTGGGATCGAACCAAGGACCATCACGGAACATCTAAAATTTGATTATGAAATATATTTATAATCTCCAACTCCATGCCGAATTTCAAGTTTCCATGCCATCGGGAAGGGGTCCAAAAAAAATCTTAAAAATCGCCACAATACATTTTAAACGGCCGATTTTTGCCTCGACCTATCATCGAACCCAGGATATTTTCCGTAAAACTAATTTATGTTTTCGATAGATCATGACCATATATAAAGGCTCCTAGAGTTTCGATTCTCTACCTATCCGGGAAGTATTTTTTAAAAATTCCCGAAAATCTAAGCAATGCATTTAAACGGGAAAAATCGGGACTTTGGGGCCCTCTGGAATCGAACCCATGACACTGAGGTTCAAAATCGCAATTTTTCTGGAGGTTATACGTTATGGCCAATATGTCGTAAAAATTTCAAGCCATTGACGCTAGTGGTTTGGCCTGTGACTTTGTATCCTCTCTATATATCTATTATATATAGATGCTTCTCCGGATTCATTCATGTATCCATATATATATACGAGTAAAATGTTGCTTGCATACTGCAAGCAGATCAAAAACACTAATTTTATGTTGGAATTATATAGGAACGGTCCTCAAAAGAAAAACAAATGAATAAAAAATTCCTAAAATTCGCTGAAATTTCATCGTCTGGCATCGAACCCTGGTCTTTACTGTGAACTTACTATGCAGCACAATAGAAGATCACCATCTCTAACTATGTGTGAAAATTCAAGCAGAAATATTGGCTGCAACTGCCTCAAAAGACATTCTAATTTTCACGAATGTAAATGGCTCTCTGGATTCGAACCAAGGATAATCTTGGAAATCTTAAACGTGCTTCTGAAAGTTATTTATGAACTCTATCTATATGCCGAATTTCAAGTTTCTATATTATTGGGAAAGCTTTCAAAATAATTACTAAAAATCGGATCAACTTCTGATTTCAGAGAAACCTGGTGTCGAACCCAGGACATATTGTAAGCTGTGAATGCATAGTTTCATTTGTAAAGACTTGTTCTTGTATCATGCAAGGTTTGAAGTCGATAGCATGCCGGGAAGTACCTAAATTTTGTTTCCGTTTTCTCCGTAAGAAAGGCATTGAGGAATTTAAATGACCCTCTGGGATCGAACCAAGGACGATCAGCAAATATGTAAAATTTTATTATGAGATATATTTATGATATCTAACCTCATGTTGAATTTTAAGTTTCTATGCCATCGGAAAGGGGTCCAAAAAAAATCTTAAAAATCGCCACAACGCATTTTAAACGGCCGATTTTTGCATCGACCTAGCATCGAACCCAGGTTATTTTCCGTTAAACTCATTAATGTTTTCGATAGACCATGACCATATATAAAGGCTCCTTGAGTTTAAAGTCCCTACCTATCCGGCAAGTATTTTTTTTTAATTCCCGAAAATCAAAGCAATGCATTTAAACGGGAAAAATCGGGAATTTGGGGCCCTCTGGAATCGAACCCATGACACTGAGAATCAAAATCGCAATTTTTCTGGTGGTTACACGTTATGGCCAATACGCCGTAAAAATTTCAGCTCAATCACTCTTTTGGTTTAGGCTGTGAGTTTGTATCCTCTATATATATATATATATATATATATATCTATTATATACGAGTAAAATGTAGCTTGCATACTGCAAGCAGATCGACAACACTAATTTCATATCGGCATCATATCGGGACGGACATCAAAAGAAAAAAAAATTCAAAATATTCGTAGAATTCGCTGAATATTTTAAAGGGCAGATCTTTGCATCGTCCTAGCATCGAACCCAGGATAACTTTTGTAAAAGTCATTGATGTTTTCGAAAGTCCAAGACCATAAATATAGGCACCTTGAGTTTTACTTCTCTACCTATCCGGAAAGTATTTTTTTTTTATTCCCGAAAATCACGGCAATGCATTCAAACGGGAAAAATCGGGACTTTGGGGCCCTCTGGAATCGAACCTATGACCCTGAGGATCAAAGTCTCTTTTTTCCTGGGGGTTTCACGTTATGGCCAATATGTCATAAAAATTTCAGATCAATGACGCTTGTAGTTTAGGCTGTGAATTTGTATCCTATCTATCTATCTATCTATATAGGTATATATATGAATGAATCCGGAGAAGCATCTATATATAATAGATAGATGCTTCTCCGGATTCATTCATGGATATACCTATATAGATAGATAGATAGATAGATAGATAGATAGATAGATAGGATACTAATTCACAGCCTAAACCACAAGCGTCATTGACTTGAAATTTTTACGACGTATTGGCCATAACGTGTAACCTCCAGAAAAATTGCGACTTTGATCCTCAGGGTCATGGGTTCGATTCCAGAGGGCCACAAAGTCGCGATTTTCTCCATAAGAATACATGGCGGGGATTTTCGAAAATTTTTTTGATGCACTTCCCGGAAAAGGAGAGAGTTGAAATTCGAGGGATCGCTAGAAGCCGTGCATAGCCAACGAAAATCAAAAAGACATCGCCGAATATGGTCCATGGTTCGATGCTAGGTCGGGGCAAAAATCGGCCGTTTAAAATGCATTGTGGCGAATTTGAAGATTTTTTTTGGATCCTTTCCCGATAACATGGATACTTGAAACTCGGCACGTGGATATATATGTTGAATATATTTCATAATTGAATTTTACATGTTCGCTTATGGTCCTTGGTTCGATCCCAGAGGGCCATTTGCACTTCTCAATGCATTTCTTATGGAGATAACGGAAACAAAATTTAGGTACTTCCCGACATGTTATCGACTTCAAACTTTGTAAATAGAAAGATCAAGTCCATACAAATCAAACAGTGCATTCACAGCTATCACTGTGTCCTGGGTTCGACACCAGGTGTCTCTGCAATCAGAAGTTGATCCGATTTTCAGGAATTATTTTGAAAACATTCCAATAATATATAAACTTGAAATTCGGCATATAGATAGAGATCATAGATTCCTTTCATGAACATATTTTAGATTTCCTAGATAGTCCTTGGTTTGAATCCAGAGAGCCATTTACATTCGTGAGAAGTAGAACGTAGTTTGAGGCAGTTGTAACCAGTATTTTTGGTTAAATTTTCACACACAGTCAGAGATGGTGATCTTCTCTAGTGCTGCATAGTATGATCACCAGTATGACCCCGGTTCGATGCCAGACGATGAAATTGCAGCGAATTATAAGAATTTTTTCAATCCTTTTTTTTTTCTTTTGATGACCGTCCCGATTGTTGCCGATATAAAATTAGTATTGCCGATCTGCTTGCAGTATGCAAGCTACATTTTACTCGTATATATATATGGATACATGAATGAATCCGGAGAAGCATCTATCTATTATATATAGATGCTTCTCCGGATTCATTCATGTATATACCTATATAGATAGATAGATAGATAGGATACTAATTCACAGCCTAAACCACAAGCGTGATTGACTTGAAATTTTTTACGACGTATTGGCCATAACGTGTAACCGCCTAAAAAAATGTGATTTTGAACCTCGGTGCCATGGGTTCGATTCCAGAAGGCCCCAAAGTCGCGATTTTCCCCATAAGATTACATGGCAGGGATTTTCGAAAATTTTTTTGAGGCACTTCCCGGAAAAGGAGAGAGTTGAAATTCAAGGGATCGCTAGAAGCCGTGCATATCCAACGAAAATCATAAAGACATCTTCGAATTTTGTCCATGGTTCGATGCTAGGTCGGTGCAAAAATCGGCCGTTTAAAATGCATTGCGGCGATTTTTAAGATTTTTTTTGGATCCTTTCCCGATAACATGGATACTTGAAACTTGGCACGTCGATAGATATCATGAATTTATATCATAATCAAATTTTAGATGTTCGCTGATGGTCCTTGGTTCGATCCCAGAGGGCCATTTGCACTTCTCAATGCATTTCTTACGGAGATAACGGAAACAAAATTAAGGTACTTCCCGGCATGCTATCGACATCAAACTTAGCATGATAGAAAAGCCAGTCGTTACAACTCAAACTTTGCATTCACAGCTTACAGTATCTCCTGGCTTCGACACCAGGTGTCTCTGCATTCAGAAATTGATCCGATTTTTAGGAATTATTTTCAAACCTTTCCCAACAATATAGAAACTTGAAATTTGGCATATAGATAGAGATCATAAATAACTTTTAGAAACATATTTTAGATTTCCAAGATCGTCCTTGGTTCGAATCCAGAGAGCCATTTACGTTCGTGAAAATTAAAACGTCTTTTGAGGCAGTTGTAGCCAAATATTTCTGCTTGAATTTTCACACATAGTTAGAATCGGTGATCTTCTATTGTGCTGCATAGTATATTCACCAGAGAGACCCGGGTTCATTGCCAGACGATGAAATTTCAGCGAATTTGAAGAAATATTTCAATCCTTTTTTTTTCTATTAAGGACCGACCCGATATGATGCCGATATAAAATTAGTGTTGTCGATCTGCTTGCAGTATGCAAGCTACATTTTACTCGTATATATCTATAAAATATAGATGATTCTCCGGATTCATTCAAGGATATAGATAGATAGATAGATAGATAGATAGGATACTAATTCACAGGCTAAACCGCCAGTGTCATTGACTTGAAATTTTTACGACGTATTGGCCATAACGTGTAACCGCCAGAAAAAATGCGATTTTGAACCTCAGTGTCATTGGTTCGATTCCAGAAGGCCCCAAAGTCCCGATTTTCTCCATAAGAATACATGGTGGGGATTTTCGAAAATTTTTTTGAGGCACTTACCGGAAAAGTAGAGAGTTGAAATTCAAGGGATCGCTAGAAGCCGTGCATATCAAACGAAAATAAAAAAGACATCTTCGTATATTGTCCATGGTTCGATGCTAGGACGGGGCAAAAATCGGCCGTTTAAAATGCATTGTGGCTATTTTTTAGATTTTTTTTACCCTTTCCTGATGGCTTAGAAACTTGAAATTCGGCATGAGGTTAGATATCATAAATATATTTCATAATCAAATTTTGCATATTAGCTGATGGTCCTTGGTTTGATCCCAGAGGGCCATTTAAATTCCTCAATGCATTTCTTACGGAGATAACGGAAACAAATTTTAGGTACTTCCCGGCATGATATCAACTTCAAACTTTGCATAAAGAAAGATCAAGTCTATACAAATCAAATTGTGCATTCAGTGCTATCAATGTGTCCTGGGTTCGACACCAGGCGTCTCTACAATCAGTAACTGATCCGATTTTCCATAATTATTTTGAACCCTTTCCCAACAATATAGAAACTTGAAATCAGCACGTAGATAGGAATCATAGATACATTACAAAATCATGTTTTAGATTTCCCAGATCGTCCCTGGTTCGAATCCAGAGAGCCATTTAAATTCGTGAAAATTAGAACGTCTTTTTAGGCAGTTGTAGCCAAAATTTCTGCTTGAATTTTTACATATAGTTAGAGATGGTGATCTTCTATTCTGCTGCATAGTATGTTTACCAGTAAGACCCGGGTTCGATGCCAGACGATGAAATGTCAGCTAATTTTAAGAAAAATTTCAATCCTTTTTCTTTCTTTTGAGGACCGTCCTGATATGATGCCAATATGAAATTAGTACTGCCGATCGGCTTGCAGTATGCAAGCTACATTTTACTCGTAATAGATATAGATGCTTCTCCGGATTCATTCATGTATCCATATATATATATATATATATAGAGGATACAAACTCACAGGCCAAACCACAAGCGTCATTGACTTGAAATTTTTACGACATATTGGCCATAGAGTGTAACCGCCAGAAAAATTGCGATTTCGCACCTCAGTGTCATGGGTTCGATTCCAGAGGGCCCCAAAGTCTCGATTTTTCCCGTTTAAATGCATTGCTTTGATTTTCGGGAATTAAAAAAAAATACATCCCGGATAGGTAGAGAATCAAAACTCAAGGAGCCTTTATATATGGTCATGATCAATCGAAAAAATAAATGAGTTTTACGGAAAATATCCTGGGTTCGATGCTAGGTCGAGGCAAAAATCGGCCGTTTAAAATGTATTGTGTCGTTTTTTAAGATTTTTTTTGGACCCCTTCCCGATGGCATGGAAACTTGAAATTCGGCATGGAGTTGGAGATTATAAATAAATTTCATAATCGAATTTAACATATTCGCTGATGGTCCTTGGTTCGATCCCACGGCGCCATTTACATTTCTCAATGCATTTCTTATGGAGATAACGGAAACAAATTTTAGGTACTTCCCGGCATGCTATCGACTTCAAACTTAGCGTGATAGAAGAACCAGTCTTAGCAAATCAAACTATGCATTCATAGCTATCAATGTGTCCTGGGTTCGACACCAGGTGTCTTTGCAATCAGAAGTTGATCCGATTTTTAGGAATTATTTTGAAACCTTTCCCAATAATATAGAAACTTGAAATTTAGCATGTGAATGGAGATCAATAATAAATTTCAGAAACATTTTTTAAATTTCCAAGATCGTCCTTGGTTCGAGTCCCGAGAGACATTTACATTCGTGAACATTAGAGCGTCTTTTGAGGCAGTTGTAGCCAATATTTCTGCTTGAATTTTCACACATAGTTAGAGATGATGATCTTCTATCGGCTACATAGTAAGTTCACCAGTAAGATCCGGGTTCGATGCCAGACGATGAAATTTCAGCGAATCTTAAGAAAAATTTCAATCCTTTTTTTTTCTTTTGAGGACATTCCCGATATGATGCCGATATGAAATTAGTATTGCCGATCTGCTTGCAGTATGCAAGCTACATTTTACTCGTATATAATAGATATGAATGAATCCGGAGAAGCATCTATATATAATAGATATATATATAGAGAGGATACAAACTCACAGCCTAAACCACAAGAGTGATTGAGCTGAAATTTTTACGGCGTATTGGCCATAACGAGTAACCTCCAGAAAAATTGCGACTTTGAACATCAGTGTCATGGGTTCGATTCCAGAGGGCTCCAAAGTTCCGATTTTTCCCGTTTAAATGCATTGCTTTGATTTTCGAAAATAAAAAAAAAATACTTCCCGGATAAGTAGAGAATCAAAACTTAAGGAGCCTATATATATGATCATGATCTATCTAAAACATTTATGACTTATACGGATAATGTCCTGGGTTCGATGCTAGGACGATGCAAAAATCGGCCGTTTAAAATACATTGAGGTAGTTTTTCATTATTTTTTTTCATGCACTTATCGAAATGATAGGAAATTCTTGCTTTTGTGGAAGATGTATATTAAGCATGGGTTTTTGAAAAAAAATTACATAAGACCGTACTGTTCCTGGGTTCGATGCCAGGGCACATTAAATTTTCTCTCATAAGGAATATATGGGAAAAGTAGGACGTCGTTTGAAGCAGTTGCAGCAAATATTTCTGCCTGAATTTTCATACATAGTTAGAGATGGTGATACTCTGCTGTGCTGCATAGGAAGTATTACCAGAAAGACCCGGGTTCGATGTCAGGTGGTAAATATATCTGCCATATAAAACACATTGGGATAGGATTTCATTATTTCTTTCATGCACTTATCGAAATACTAGGGAGTTCTTGCTTAGATAGTAGATGTGCATTAAGACTCGGTTTAAGAATAAAAATTAGATAAGACCATGCTGTTCCAGGGTTCGATGCCTGAGCATATTTAAATTTCTCTCATAAGGAATATATGGGAAAAGAAGGACGTCGTTTGAGGCAGTTGAAGCCAATATTTCTGCCTGAATTTTCACACATAGTAAGAGACAGTGATCTCCTGTTGTGTTTCATAGCAGGGTTACCAGTAAGACCCGGGTTCGATGCCAGACAATTAAAATGCAGCGATTTTTAAGTATATTTTCAATTTTATTTTCTTTTGAGGACCATCCCTAAATGATGCCGATATGAAATTAGTGTTGTCGATCTGCTTGCAGTATGCAAGCTACATTTTACTCGTATATATATATATATGATATATGAATGAATCCGGAGAAGCATCTATATATATATACGAGTAAAATGTAGCTTGCATACTGCAAGCAGATCGACAACACTAATTTCATAACGGCATTATATCGGGACGGTCCCGGAAAGGAAAAAAAAGATTGAAAATATTCTTAAAATTCGCTTCAATTTAATCGTTTTGCATCGAACCCGGGTCTTTTTGGTGAAATTTCTATGCAGCACATCAGAAGATCATCTTCTCTAAATACGTGTGAAAATTCAAGCAGAAATATTGGCTGCAACTGCCTCAAACGAAGACCTACTTTTCACGAAAGTTAATAGCTCTCTGGATTCGAACCAAGGACGATCTAGGAAATATAAAATGTGTTTTCAAAATGTATCTATAAGTTCTATATATATGCCGAATTCCAAGTTTTAATATTATTGGGAACGGGTTCAAAATAATTCTTAAAAATCAGATCAGCGACTGATTGTAGAGACGCCTGGTGTCGAACCCTGGACGTTTTGGTAGCTGTAAATGCACAAAATGACTTGCTGGAACTTGATCTAATTTCATACAAAAATTGAAGTCGATATCATACCAGGAAGTACCTAAAATGTGTTTCTGTTATCCCCATAAGAAATGCATTGTGGAGTGCAAATGGCCCTCTGGGATCGAACCAAGGACCCTCAGCGTATATGTAAAATTTGATTATGAAATATATTTATGATTTCTAAACCCATGCCAAATTTTAAGTTTCCATGCATTCGGAAAGGGGTCCAAAAAAAATCTTAAAAATCGCCACAATGCGTTTTAAACGACCGATTTTTGCCCCGACCTAGCATCGAACCAAGAATATTTTCCGTAAAACTCATTTATGTTTTCGATAGATCATGTTCATATATACAGGCTCCTTGAGTTTTAATTCTCTACCTATCCGGAAAGTATTTTTTTTTAATTCCCGAAAATCAAAGCAATGCATTTAAACGGGGAAAATCGGGACTTTGGGGCCCTCTGGAATCGAGCCCATGACACTGAGGTTAAATATCGCAATTTTTCTGGAGGTTATACGTTATGGCCAATATGTCGTAAAAATTTCAAGCCATTGACGCTAGCGGTTTAGCCTGTGACTTTGTATCCTCTCTATATATATATATATATGAATATATATATATATGATACGAGTTACATGTAGCTTGCATACTGCAAGCAGATCGGCAATACTAATTTCATATCGGCATCATATCGGGACGGTCCTCAAAAGAAAAAAAAAAGGATTAAAAATATTCTTAGAATTCGCTTCAATTTAAGTGTCTGGCATCGAACCCGGGTCTTTACTGTGAACATACTATGCAACACAATAGAAGATCACAATCTCTAACTATGTGTGAAAATTCAAGCAGAAATATTGGCTGCAACTGCCTCAAAAGACGTTCTAATTTTCACTTATGTAAATGGCTCTCTGGATTCGAACCAAGGACGATCACGGAAATCTAAAAGATGTTTCTGAAAGTTATTTATGATCTCTATTTATATGCCGAATTTCAAGTTTCTATATTATAGGGAATTGTTTCAAAATAATTCCTAAAAATCGAATCAACTTCTGATTGCAGAGACACCTGGTGTCGAACCCAGGAAATATTGTAAGCTGTGAATACAAAGTTTGATTTGTAAGGACAGGCTCCTCTATCATGCAAAGATTGAAGTCGATAGCATGCCGGGAAGTACCTTAATTTTGTTTCCGTTATCTCCGTAAGAAATGCATTGAGAAGTGAAAATGGCCCTCTGGGATCGAACCAAGGACCATCAACGAACATGTTAAATTTGATTATGAAATATATTCGTGATATCTATCCACGTGCTGAGTTTCAAGTATCCATGTTATCGGGAAAGGATCAAAAAAAAATCTTCAAAATCGCCGTAATGCATTTTAAACGGCCGATTTTTGCCCCGACCTAGCATCGAACCAAGGACAATATTCGTAGATGAATTTATGGTTTTCTTTAGATATCTTTGGCATCTAGCGATCCCTCGAATTTCAACTCTCTACTTTCCCGGGAAGTATATCAAAAAAATTTTCGAAAATCCCAGCCATGTATCCTTATGGAGAAAATCGCGACTTTGGGGCCTTCTTGAATCGAACCCATGACACCGAGGTTCAAAGTCGGATTTTTCCTGGAGGTTATCCGTCATGGCCATCACGTCGTAAAAATTTCAAGTCAATGGCACTTGTGGAACATTGTAAAACTTTTGATCCCCTATGAATGAGTGTATATATATATAGGTATATCCGGAGAAGCGTCTATATATAATAGATAGACGCTTCTCCGGATATACTTATATATAAGTTACGAGTAAAATGTTGCTTGCATACTGCAAGCAGATCGTCAACACTATTTTCATGTCGGCATCATATCGTGACGGCCATCAAAAAAAAAATGGATTGGAATTTTTCTTAAAATTCCAATCCATTTTTCCATCGTCTGGCATTGAACCCGGGACATTACTGTGACCTTACTATACAGCACAATAGAACATCACCATCTCTAACTATGTGTGAAAATTCAAGCAGAAATATGGGCTACATCTGCCTTAAGAGACGTTCTAATTTTCACGAATTTAAATGGCTCTCTGGATTCGAACCAAGGACGATTTTGGAAATCTAAAAAATGTTTCTGAAAGTTATTCATAATCTCTATCTATACGCCGAATTTGAAGTTTCTATAATTTTGGCAAAGGTTTCAAAATAATTCCTAAAAATCGGATCAACTTCTGATTGCAGAGACACCTGGTGTCGACCCCCAGGACACATTAATAGCTGTGAATGCACTGTTTGATTTGTATGTACTTGATCTTTCTATATGCAAAGTTTGAAGTCGATATCGTGCCAGAAAGTACTTAAAATTTGATTCCGTTATCTCCGTAAGAAATGCATTGGGGAATTTAAACGTCCCTCTGGGATCGAACCAAGGACCATCAGCGAATACGTAAAATTTGATTATGATATATTTTTATGGTATCTAACCTCATACCGAATTTCAAGTTTCTATGCCATCGGAAAAGGGTCCAAAAAAATCTTAAAAATCGCCACAATGCATTTTAAACGGCCGATTTTTGCCCCGACCTAGCATCGAACCAAGGATAATATTCGTAGATGTCTTTATGGTTTCCTTTAGATATGCACGGCATCTAGCGGTCCCCTGAATTTCAACTCTCTCCTTTTCCGGGAAGTGCCTCAAAAAAATTTTCGAAAATCCCCGCCATGTATTCTTATGAACAAAATCGCGACTTAGGGGCCTTCTGGAATCGAACCCATGACACCGAGGTTCAATGTCGGCTTTTTCCTGGAGGTTGCACGTTATGGCCAATATGTCGTAAAAATTTCAAGGCAGTGGCACTTCTGGAACATGGTTAGAATTTTGATCCCCTATATATATATATATATATATCTATTATTTATAGACGCTTCTCCGGATATACCTATATATATACGAGTAAAATGTAGCTTGCATACTGCAAGCAGATCGGCAATACTAATTTCATACTGGCATCATATCGGGACGGTCCTCAAAGAAAAATAGTGGATTGAAAATATTCTTAAAATTCACTGTAATTTCATCTTCTGGCATCGAATCCGGGTCTTCCTGTGAACTTACTATGCAGCACAATAGAAGATCACCTCCTCTAACTGTGTGTGAAAATTCAAGCAGAAATATTGGCTACAAATCCTCAAAAGACGTTCTACTTTTTATGAATGTAAATGGCTCTCAGGATTCGAACCAAGGACGATCTAGGAAATCTAAAACATGTATTCAAAATTTAACTATTATTTCTATCCATGTACCGAATTTCAAGTTTTAATTTTAAAGGGAAATGGTTCAAAATAATTATTAAAAATCGGATCAGTTACTGATAGAAAAGACGCCTGGTGTCGAACCCAGGAAACATTGGTAGCTGTAAATGCACAGTTTGATTTGTAAGAACTTAATCTTATTTTATGCAAAGTTTAAAGTCGATATCATACCGGGAAGTACCTAAAGTTTGTTTCCGTTATCTCCGTAAGAAATGCATTGAGGAATGTAAATTGCCCTCTGGGATCGAACCAATGACCATCAGCGAATATCAAAAATTATATTATAAATTATGTGCATGACTTCTAACTACATGCTGAATTTCAAGTTTCCATGCCATCGGGAAAAGGTCCAAAAAAACTCTTAAAAATCGCCACAATGCGTTTTAAACGGCGGATTTTTGCTTCGACCTAGCATCGAACCCAGGATATTTTCCGTAAAACTCATTTATGTTTTCGATAGACCATGACCATATATAAAGGCTCCTAGAGTTTCGATTCTCTACCTATCCGGGAAGTATTTTTTAAAAATTCCCGAAAATCTAAGCAATGCATTTAAACGGGAAAAATCGGGACTTTGGGGCCCCTTGGAATCGAACCCATGGCACTGAGGATCGAAATCACAATTTTTCTGGCGGTTAATTGTTATGGCCAATACGCAGTAAAAATTTGAACTCAATCACGCTTGTGGTTTAGGCTGTGAATTTGTATCCTATCTATCTATATACCTATCTATATATATGAATGAATCCGGAGAAGCATCTATATATAATAGATATTCATATATATATACGAGTAAAATGTAGCTTGCATACTGCAAGCAGATCGGCAATACTAATTTCATATCGGCATCATATCGGGACGGTCCTCAAAAGAAAAAAAAGGATTTAATTTTTTCTTAAAACTCGCTGAAATTTCATCGTCTGGCATCGAACCCGGGTAATAGGGTCTTACTGGTAAACCTACTATAAAACACAATAGAAGATCACCATCTCTAACTATGTGTGAAAATTCAAGCAGAAATATTGGCTATAAGTGCCTCAAAAAACGTTCTAATTTTCACGAATGTTAATGCCTCTCGGGACTCGAACCAAGGACGATCGTGGAAATCTAAAACATGTTTTTGAAAGTTTTTTATGATATCTATCTATATGCCGAATTTCAAGTTTCTATTTTTTTGGTAAAGATTTCAAAATAATTCCTAAAAACCGGATCAACTTCTGATTTCAGAGACACCTGGTGTCGAACCCAGGACGTATTGCAAGCTGTAAATGCACAGTTTGATTTGTAAAAAGTTGCTCTTGTATCATGCAAAGTTTGAAGTTGATAGCATGCCGGGAAGTACCTTAATTTTGTTTCCGTTATCTCCGTAAGAAATGCATTGAGAAGTGCAAATGGCCCTCTGGGATCGAACCAAGGACAATCAGCGAACATGTAAAATTTGATTATGAAGTATATTCATGATATCTATCCACGTGCCGAGTTTCGAATATCCATGTTATCGGGAAAGGATCCAAAAAAAATCTTCAAAATCGCCGCAATGCATTTTAAACGGCCGATTTTTGCCCCGACCTAGCATCGAACCATGGACTATATTCTAAGATGTTTTTCTGATTTTCGTTGGATACGCACGGCTTCTAGCGATCCCTCGAGTTTCAACTTTTTCTCTCTCCGGGAAGTACCTCAAAAAAATTTTCGAAAATCCCCGCCATGTATTCTTATGGAGAAAATCGCGACTTTGGGGCCCTCTGGAATCGAACCCATGACCCTGAGGATCAAAATCGCAATTTTTCTGGCGGTTACACGTTATGGCCAATACGTCGTAAAAATTTCAAGTCAATGACGCTTGTGGTTTAGGCTCTGAATTAGTATCCTATCTATCTATCTATCTATCTATCTATCTATCTATCTATCTATATAGGTATATCCATGAATGAATCCGGAGAAGCATCTATATATAATAGATATATATATATAGAGAGGATACAAAGTCACAGGCTAAACCACTAGCGTCAATGGCTTGAAATTTTTACGACGTTATGGCCATGACGTGTAACCTCCAGGAAAAAGCCGACTTTGAACCTCGGTGTCATGGGTTCGATTCCAGAAGGTCCCAAAGTCGCGATTTTCTCCATAAGGATACATGGTGGCGATTTTCAAAAAATTTTAAATAATACTTCCCGGACAGATAGAGAATCGAAATTCAAGGAGCTTACAGATATGGTCAAGAACTATTATAAACATTAATAATTATTAATGAGAACTTCATGGGTTCGATGCTAGGACGATGCAAAAATCCCGCATTTAATATGCATGGGGATATTTTTTCATTAATTTTTTTGATGCACTTACCGGAATGTAAGGAACTTTTCGCTCAGCTAGAAGATATATATAAAGAATTGGTTTAAGAAAAAAAATTTCTTAAGCCCGTACTATTCCTGGGTTCGATGCCAGAGCACATTAACATTTCTCTCATAAGGAATATAAGGGAAAAGTAGGACGTCGTTTGAGGCAGTTGCAGCCAATATTTCTGCTCGAATCTTCACACATAGTTAGAGATAGTGATCTTCTATTATGTTGCATAGGAAGAATTACCAGAAAGATCCGGGTTCGATGCCGGGCGACAAATATGTCTCCCGTTTAAAATACATTGGTTTAGTATTTCATTATTTTTTTGATGCACTTATCGAAATGATAGGAAGATCGTACTCGGCTGGAAGATGTATGAAAATAATTGGTTTTAGAAAAAAATTTAGATAACACCGTACTATTCCTGGGTTCGATGCCAGAGCACATTAGCATTTCTCTCATAAGGAATATAAGGGAAACGTAGGACGACGTTTGAGGCACTTGCAGTTAATATTTCTACTTGAATTTTCACACATAGTTACAGATGGTGATCTTCTATGGTTCTGCATAGTAAGTATGACCGGGAAGACCTGGGTTCGATGCCAGACGGATAAATTGCAGCGGAAATTAAGAATATTTTCCAACCATTTTTTTTTCTTTTGAGGACTCACTCTATGTGATGCCGACAAAAAACTTTTGTTATCGATGTGCTTGCAATATGCAAGCAACATTTTACTCGTATATATCTATTATATATAGACGTTTCTCCGGATATACCTATATATATATATATATATATATAGGGGATCAAAATTCTAACCATGTTCCACAAGTGCCACTGCTTTGAAATTTTTACCACGTTATGGCCATGACGTGTAACCTCCAGGAAAAAGCCGACTTTGAACCTCGGTGTCATGGGTTCGATTCCAGAAGGCCCCAAAGTCCCGATTTTCCCCATAAGATTACATGGCGGGGATTTTCGAAATTGTTTTTGAGACACTTCCCGGAAATGGAGAGAGTTGAAATTCAAGGGATCGCTTGATGCCGTGCATATCTAAAGTAAACCATAAAGACATCTACGAATATTATCCTTGGTTCGATGCTAGGTTGGGGCAAAAATCGGCCGTTTAAAATGCATTGTGGCGATTTTTAAGATTTTTTTTGGACCCTTATCCGATGGCATAGAAACTTGAAATTCGGTATGAGGTTAGATATCATGAAAATATATCATAATCGAATTTTACATATTCGCTGATGGTCCTTGGTTCGATCACAGAGGGACATTTAAATTCCTCAATGCATTTCTTACGGAGATAACGGAAACAAATTTTAGGTACTTCCCGGAACGATATCGACTTCAAACTTGGCCTGTAGAAAGATCAAGTGCATACAAATCAAACAGTGCAATCATAGCTATCAATGTGTCCTGGGTTCGACACCAGGTGTCTCTGCAATCAGAAGTTGATCTGATTTTTAGGAATTATTTTGAAACCTTTGACAATAAGATAGAAACTTCAAATTCGGCATATAGATAAAGATCATAAATAACTTTCAGAAACAATTTTTAGATTTCCCAGATCGTCCTTGGTTCGAATCCAGAGAGCCATTTAAATTCGTGAAAATTAGAACGTCTTTTGAGGCAATTGTAGCCCATATTTCTGCTTAAATTTTCACACTTAGTTAGAGATGGTGATGTTCTATTGTGCTGCATAGTAAGTATCACTGGAAAGACCCGGGTTCGATGCCAGACGATCATATGTCTCCGAATTTTAAGAAAAATTTCAATCTTTTTTTTTTCTTTTAAGGACCGTCCCGATATAATGCCGATATGAAATTAGTGTTGTCTATCTGCTTGCAGTATGCAAGCAACATTTTACTCGTACCTATATATATATACACTCATTCATAGGGGATCAAAAGTCTCAGCATGTTCCACAAGTGCCACTGACTTGAAATTTTTACAACATATTGGCCATAACGTGTAACCTCCAGAAAAAATCCGAATTTGAACCTAGGTGTCATGGGTTCGATTCCAGAAGGCCCCAAAGTCGCGATTTTCTCCATAAGAATACATGGCAGGGATTTTCGAAAATTTTTTTGAGGCACTTCCCGGAAAAGGAGAGATTTGAAATTCAAGGGATCGCTAGATGCCGTGCATATCTAAAATAAACCATAAAGACGTCTACGAATATTATACTTGGTTCGATGCTAGGTTGGGGCAAAAATCGGCCGTTTAAAATGCATTGTGGCGATTTTTAAGATTTTTTTTGGACCCTTTTCCGATGGCATAGAAACTTGAAATTTGGTACGAGGTTAGATACCATAAAAATATATCATAATCGAATTTTCCATATTCGCTGATGGTCCTTGGTTCGATCCCAGAGGGACATTTAAATTCCTCAATGCATTTCTTACGGAGATAACGGAAACAAATTTTAGGTACTTCCCGGCACAATATCGACTTCAAACTTTGCATATAGAAAGATCAAGTCAATACAAATCAAACAGTGCATTCACAGCTATCAATGTGTCCTGGGTTCGACACCAGGTGTCTCTGCAATCAGAAGATGATCCGATTTTTAGGAATTATTTTGAAACCTTTACCAATAATATAGAAACTTCAAATTCGGCATATTGATAGAGATCAAAAAAAAATTTCAGAAACATTTTTTAGATTTCCAAGATCGTCCTTGGTTCGAATCCAGAGAGCCATTTAAATTCGTGAAAATTAGAACGTCTTTTGAGGCAGTTGTAGCCCATCTTTCTGCTTGAATTTCCACACAAAGTTAGGGATGGTGATGTTCTATTGTGCTGCATAGTAAGTTCACAGTAAAGACCCGGGTTCGATGCCAGACGATGGAATTTCAGCGAATTTTAAGAAAAATTTCAATCCATTTTTTTCTTTTGATGGCCGTCCCGATATGATGCCGACATGAAAATAGTGTTGTCGATCTGCTTGCAGTATGCAAGCTACATTTTACTCGTATATATATATAGGTATATCCGGAGAAACATCTATATATAATAGATATATAGGGGATCAAAATTCTAACCATGTTCCACAAGTGCCACTGCCTTGAAATTTTTACCACGTTATGGCCATAACATGTAACCTCCAGAAAAAAGCCGACTTTGAACTTCGGTGTCATGGGTTCGATTCCAGAAGGTCCCAAAGTTGCGATTTTCTCCATAAGAATACATGGCGGGGAATTTCGAAAATTTTTTTGAGGCACTTCCCGGAAGAGTTGAGAGTTGAAATTCAAGAGATCGCTAGATGCCGTGTATATCTAAAGGAAACCTGAAAGACATTTACAAATATTATCCTTGGTTCGATGCCAGGCCAGGGCAAATATTCTCCCGTTTAATTTACATTGGGATTTTTAAGATTTTTTTTAATTGCTTACAGATGACTTGGAAACTTGAAACTTGGCACGTGGATAAATATCATAAATATATTTCATAATAAAATTTTAGAACTCGCTCATGGTCCTTGGTTCGATCCCAGAGGCCCATTTACATCCTACAATGCATTTCTTATGGAGATTACGGAAGAAAATTTTAGGTACTTCCTGGCAAGTTGTTGACTTCAAACTTTGCATTTAATAAGATCAGTTCAAACCAAGTCATAATGTGTTTTCACAGCTGCCAGTAGGTCCTGGGTTCGACACCAGGTGTCTCTAAAATCAGTCCTTGATTCAATTTTTAGGAACTATTTTGAACACTTTCCCAATAATATAGAAACTTCAAATTCGGCATATAGATAGAGATCATAATTAAATTTCAGAAACATCTTTTAGATTTCCAAGATCGTCCTTGGTTCGAATCCAGAGTGACATTTACTTTCGTCAAAAATAGAACGTCGTTTGAGGCAGTTGCAGCCAATATTTCTGCCTAAAATTTCACACATAGTTAGAGATGGTGATCTTCTATTGTGCTGCATAGTATGTTTACCAGGAAGACCTGGGTTCGATGCCTTTCGATTAAATTTTAGCGAATTTTAAGATTATTTTCAATTACTGAGCTCCAATGACGACAGTGAAAAAGAGGAGGCATCGGGAAGTGAATATTTTTGGAGCAAATACAAGAAATTTCATTGGATTAGAGCACATCCTCCGAAAAACCTGAGAACAAGAAGAAGGAATATAGTTCTTCAACGTCCAGGTGTTCTGAGTTTTGCAAGAAGTGCTACGACTCCTTTAGATGCATTTTCATTATTCTTTGATACTCCC
>CANPUZ010000382.1:0-39943 GCA_947579665.1 Sympetrum striolatum
TAAGTATCGTGAGCATCTAAAGAGAAGAATGAGAATTAACATCGATTTTGCGTAGAACTAACTTTGAAGAAAATAAACTGATGCTTTGTCGCTCCTGCAAATATCTATTAATATTTAAAATTAATTTTCGAAAAAGGAAGAAACATCAATTTTTCAAAGTCTCATTTTCGTTAAATACATCGCAGCAGTCCGAGTACGTCAGATAATCGCTGACTTTGTGTCTTAAACACACCGCGAGACTTAGGAACATTTTATTAACGATTTTTCCATGAAATAATTTCCGTTTTGAATTTTTTGGCATTTTCGGAATGAAATATCAGAAGCATCTTAAGAGAAAAATGAAAATCTACATAAATTTTGCATAGAACTAACTATGAAGAAAAGTAACCAATGCATCTTTGCTCCAACGAACAACGATTTATATTTTTTATTTATTTTTGAAAATGAAAGAAACGTCCATTTCGCCAACACGAATTTTCTCTTTTTCGTAAAATACATCGCAATGGTCCGACGACGTAGCGATCGAGTACTCGTAATTTATTTTTAAGTTTATATTCGATGAAATCTTTTTTTCGGCAACAGATAATAGATCAGATCGTTTCTCATGAGAATTTGTTGGCCCTTAAAAGGGCCTTTTTTTGAAAGTCGAGTGGCGGAATCGCTTAAGCACGTTCTCCGCGGATACGGCGAGCCAGCTGGATGTCCTTTGGCATGATGGTTACACGCTTGGCGTGGATGGCGCAAAGGTTGGTGTCCTCAAAGAGACCGACGAGGTAGGCCTCGCTGGCCTCCTGGAGGGCCATCACGGCAGAGCTCTGGAAACGGAGATCGGTCTTAAAGTCCTGAGCGATCTCACGGACGAGGCGCTGGAACGGGAGCTTGCGGATGAGAAGCTCCGTGCTCTTCTGGTAACGCCTGATTTCTCGGAGGGCCACAGTTCCTGGGCGGTATCTGTGGGGCTTCTTCACTCCTCCGGTGGCGGGTGCGCTTTTACGCGCAGCCTTGGTGGCAAGCTGTTTGCGGGGGGCTTTTCCTCCGGTGGACTTCCGGGCAGTCTGCTTCGTACGTGCCATGGCTTCTGTCTAAGAGATACGACAAAACCGAATTGACACCGAACCCACTTTTAACCCTCTATATATACACTCTCGGTGGCGCGTCACTGAGGTTCGCTCCCATTGGCCGAGCCCGTTGTCCCTCTCGCTCTCGCCGGTTACCTATATATAGCGGGCACACTAAAAGCGATTTCGATAAATTCGAGGATTCTTCGTAGCATCTCCTGAATTCAACATGACTGGACGCGGAAAGGGAGGAAAAGGATTGGGAAAGGGTGGCGCCAAGCGTCATCGCAAAGTTCTTCGCGATAACATCCAGGGAATCACCAAGCCCGCCATCCGCCGTCTCGCACGTCGTGGCGGAGTCAAGCGTATCTCCGGACTCATCTACGAAGAGACCCGCGGCGTCCTCAAGGTTTTCCTTGAGAACGTCATCCGTGACGCTGTCACCTACACCGAACACGCCAAGAGGAAGACCGTCACTGCCATGGACGTCGTCTATGCCCTGAAGAGGCAGGGACGCACCCTCTACGGTTTCGGCGGTTAGACACCTCGCGACGTCGTCTCAGGAGTCCAAAAAACTCGGCCCTTCTCAGGGCCACCAAAATTTCTCTGAGAAAATCAATACTGCTATTTCCTATTCCCTCATATTTTTTTTTATTAAAGCATTTTTACATGCACCTAAGAAAAATATTTAACTTTGTCTCAATAGATAAATAAGTAAATCATTGAATAATTCTGTCACAGAGATGGTGGAAATATTTTTTTTTATTTCAAAAAAGAGTTAAATCGTAACAATTACGGACTTGATGCGTAATTTAAACCGAAATGGAATTTCCACGTCGCATTCATCGCTGATAAATTAAAATTAAACGATTTTTACGTGTGCGTTTCGAGCTCCTGAATAAAGATTGAAAATATTACCAAATGAGCACCGAAAACTTATTATCTATGTATGAAAACCATTTTCTAAAGCTTAATCATTTTCATCTCCTTTTTATTCACCTTTTACGCTTATTCGATCCGACCCTCCCGATCGAACTCCGTTCCCCACGCCATTATATCTTATTACATTCATCTTTAACATTTTTATTATATTTCTTTGCTCAGAGAGTTAGATTAGCATATTCGTTTTCTAAATGGGAATATTTCTTGGCCCTGAAAAGGGCCGTTTGTCGCCGTGCGAACGAAGTGATGATGATTTAAGCCTTCTTCTCGGTCTTCTTTGGCAAGAGGACAGCCTGGATGTTGGGCAAAACACCACCTTGGGCGATGGTCACTCCAGAGAGAAGTTTGTTCAACTCCTCGTCGTTGCGGATGGCGAGTTGGAGATGACGAGGAATGATCCTGGTCTTCTTGTTGTCACGAGCGGCATTGCCTGCCAACTCGAGAACTTCAGCGGCCAGGTATTCCATGACGGCTGCGAGATACACGGGTGCACCGGCACCGACGCGCTCAGCATAGTTTCCTTTCCTCAGCAGACGATGGATACGTCCGACGGGGAACTGTAGTCCAGCACGGCTAGAACGGGACTTGGACTTTCCCTTTACTTTTCCTCCTTTTCCTCGTCCGGACATGGTTGATTCTTTCTAGGCTGCAACACAACAAAGGAAGAACAATTCTGGCTTTGGTGAAAAGCGCTTTTGGACGGCTATATATATGTATTCGAGGCCCGCCGCCGCGCGAGGCGAGAGCGCTTCCCATTGGTCCGGCGGTCGGCGAGTGCGGCGGAGGGATATTCCTTGCCCCTCATATATAGCGGACGCATAGGGGGAAATTTCGACAACCACCAGAGATTCCGTTGATTAGTAAATGTTTATTACTAACTCAACAGGCTGAGTGGCTTATTGTGCCTTTTAATTATATTCTCAATATTATTAATCATCATTTGATAACATCGATCTCATTACCACGCTCACCCGCCGCTACCCTGGCGCCGCCGGGCGGGCGCTCTTCTAACCAAATACTTCGCCGCTGACGAAATTATTAATCAGGAAAGAAGATAGAATAAAGACTTTATACAGCCTCCCCCCTCGTGGGGAGGAGAACCGACTCCCGTCAAATGCAGTCCCATCATCCGTCATTCAATCATCCTTCATCTCAACAAAAATTCGTATCAATCGACAACCAAATTTACGTCATGGAGGCCGTCATCCCGCCATCCGCTCCTCAATCATCCAATCCCGCTGGCTCTTCCGCCGCTGCTCCCACTACTACTGACTCATCTGCAACCACTCCTCTCACTGCCAAAACTGTAAGTCACCCGGCAAGACCCTTTTACTGTGACTCAGATAATGTGCCCATTGTAAAGCAGTTAAATAATACTAGTTTTAGCGTACCGCCTTCAGCGGATAAGAGTGCAGGGCCTTCCGCCACGAATGATTTTTCTCCGGCTTCACCTACTTCTAGTTATAGTGATTCTTCAATTGAAATGACTGGTATCGAGTTTACGCAAGTGCGTAATAAAAGAAAAGCACCGCCGTCGCCTACCGCGACAATCTCAGTACCTACGAAAAATCGTTTTGATCCGCTTGCGAACGCGTATGACAGGAATTCTTGTGACTTCACAGCCTCCGCACCCGCTCCACCCCGTGTTAACCCTGCTCCTTCTAAATCAAAAATTCCGTCGATCAAATTGATCGACACCGTTAATTGGAAAGCGCTCTCGCGGGACGTTTTTAGCAGCTGCTCGCTTCCACCGGTGTGTCAAATGTCAGGTCCGGGCATGATACTGATTAAATGTCAATTAATTGCGGACTATTTGGCCGTCATCCGCATCTTAAAAACTAATAAAGCACAATACTTTACATACCAAATACCGTCCGAACGTAATAAGGATTTCATCATTAGAGGTCTTCCTACCTCTTCCGACATCGGCGGTATTCAATCATCATTAGAAGCGCTCGACTTTCCTATCGTTTCAGTCGCACAAATCTACACAACAAGACCAACTCCACAACAATTATTGCAAGGCGAAACTTCTGTTAATAAGCGACCCTGCCCACTCTTCCGCGTCACGACCGCCGCTAACATCGACGAGTCCGCCTTTCTTTCGTTAACATCGCTCAATCATCTAATTATAAAAATCGACTTCTTCCGTAAACCTCCAGTGCCCATCCAGTGTACCAACTGCCAAAACCTAGGTCACTCGAAAAATTACTGCAACATGAAGCCAAATTGTGTCAAGTGCGGCGGTCCGCACCATTCCTCTAATTGCAAAAAAATTAAAACAGACGCGGCTACATGCTACCTCTGCAAGAAAGACCACACATCTAACTACCGCGGCTGCGAGGTTTTTATCAGAGCGAAAGAGTCAATTAGGAAAAGATTGGTCCCGCGACCAAATCAATTGCCTTCTCCGATCATTAAATTACCTCGCAACGAAAACCAAACTCGCCCGACTTCGGAACGAGACATTACATCCGGCAACACCGCTCTTCCCCCTCTGCATTCCTTTGAACGCAGACAAACATATGCTCAAGCCGCAGCGTCGTCTGGCCCTCGGGAAACACCCTTCGCCGCACCCTCTTCCACAGACTCCGAAGACATCGCATCTTGGTTCTTTTCCGTCCTTGAACGAGTACAATCCACCACTTCCCTTAAGGACCAAAAATTAATACTTCTGAAAGAGCTCATGCTGCTGTATTCGTCTCCGTAAATTCTTCCGCCGCGAAACAACTATCTCTCCTCTCTTGGAACTGCAATAGCGTTATTGACAAAAGATCCGAACTTATCAATTTCATTTTGCTTCACTCCTTCGATATTGTCTGCCTTCAAGAGACATTCCTTAAATCTGTACATTCATTCTTCATTCCAAATTACAAAATACATCGCCTCGACCGCCCGGCAAGGGGCGGCGGCTTGGTCATTCTCATCAGATCACACATCAAATTCACCCCCCTCCCTACCCCCGTCACCGCCTCTTTCGAGTCTATTGGCATCCAAATACAGTCCGGAGACCGCAAAATTAATATTCATTCCGTCTACGGACGTCATCATATCTTCACTAACGAAGACTTTGATGCTCTTTTCGCATCTGATCATCCTTCCGTCTTCATAGGCGATTGGAATGCAAAGCACAACGACTGGGGTTCTGTCAAAAATAACAACAACGGCAATAAGCTCAGACGCTTTGTCTTGGCAAACGATCTCTCCGTTCACCCACCTGACGAACCGACTCATTACGGCCGTCAATCAATGGACATTCTCGATTTTGTTATCACTCGAAACATCGACTTCAACCCCACCGTCGAAGCGGTCAACGCCCTCTCTTCCGACCATCTTCCGCTCATAATATCTCTACCACTATCGGCGACATCATACTTCTTTCCACCTCATAACAAAGCCACCAATTGGGACTTATATGCCCAACTGATTACAGAATCCTTCCCATTCATCCCTCCGATTGATTCGCCGTCGATTCCGGCGATCGACGCGCAAATCGCACTCATGTCCGACCTGCTCCGCGCAGCGCGGGACCGCGCCACGCGCACTTTTCCAGTCACCCCCCAAGACACATCTCAATTTAGAATTCCCTTGCCTATACGTCAAAAAATCAACCTCCGTAATGCCTTTCAGCGCAAGTGGAAATTATACAGACAACCTTTCCACTTACTGAATTATAAAGACCTAAAGAGGGAAGTAAAATCAGACTTGAAAAAATGGAAATCTCAATTTTGGTCGAAACGCCTCTCTGAACTTAGCTTTGCTAACAACTCTATATGGAAAATGGCCAAGACACTAAAGAACCGATCCAAATGTCCACGTCCGCTCAAGATAGACAACAAACTGCATTTCGATCCAAGCGCTAAAGCCGATATTCTTGCCTCAGTATACGCTCAAAATACAAACAACACCCTCCATTCTCCGCATGAATCCACGGTCAACCATTCCATTATCAACTTGTCTTACTCTCCTAATTCGTACATCCCACCATTTGAAAATGACGATGTCGAGAACATCCTAAAAAACGCTAAATTACGCTCCGCGCCCGGACCCGATTTCATCTCTAACAAAATGCTCAAACCACTCGCCTCCTCCCCCGAGGCAATAGCTCTTCTGACCGACCTTTTTAACAACTGTATATCAATTCCATATTTCCCCTCAAAGTGGAAATATAGCAAAGTTATATTCATCCCAAAGCCGGGAAAAAACCCGACCGATCCCAACAATAATCGGCCGATTTCGCTTCTTTCCTGCTTCGGCAAAATATTCGAAAAGCTCATTAATTCCCGGTTAGTCGCCTTCATTCAGGCGTCCGACATCCTCATCCCTGAACAAATGGGTTTCCGTCAGGATTACAGCACGACACACGCAATCCTCCGCCTCCAACAATTAATTGCAAGCAGATACATAAATTCCAGAAGCAAAACCGGATGTGTCTTTTTAGACTTCGAGAAGGCATTCGATTCTGTTTGGCATGAAGGACTCGTACATAAACTCATTCATTACGGCTGCCCATCCACCCTAACCAAACTCATTTTTCAATTCCTCTCCGAACGTAATTTTTCCGCGAGCATCCAAGGGGCCACCTCCCCTCCACTTCCCCTCTTCGGCTTCGGCGTGCCACAGGGATCCGCCGTCAGTCCGACGCTCTTTTCAATCTACATTAATGACATTCCGAAGACCCCCACCACTCATACTTTCCTGTATGCCGACGACACCACAATAGCTGCATCATCCCGATATGAGAACATCATCATGCTCCGACTTAATCGACATTTACGGGCCATTGAAAAATGGTCCGGAGAGTGGAAGCTGAAAGTCAATCCCGCAAAGAGCGCTTACATGCACTTTAATCTCGGTTTTAGAAGGAGCGGGGGAACTTGCACCCGCATTCCCACCATTAATAATACCAATATCCCTACTGTGAAGTCATTCAAATTCCTCGGCGTCACCTTTGACCCTAAATTACGATGGCATAAACATGCCAAAAACGTCATCCGGCTGGCCACGGCGGCGAAATCTTTGCTTTTCCCGTTGCTTTCGTCATCGAGCCCCTTGCTTAGGAAAGACAAAATTAGATTGGTTCATTCATTTATCCTCCCCATCGTTCTCTACGCTTGTCCAGTTACATTCAATACTTGCAAAACTACTATTAACGCATATGAAGTCTTGTACCGAAAATGCATTCGTCTCGCCACTTCCTCCTCTCGCCTCATCCCCTTTAAAGAAATATCCACCTTCCACCGTCTCGTCTCTCTGTCCGCTCGCTCGCTACGCATCGCAAAGAAATGTAAGATGAAAACCTCCTCTCTCAACAATCCTCTCCTTCGTCACATCTGGTCTTCGAACTACAAAAACTTTAACAGAAGCAGAAAAATAAGAGTTCCTGCAAATATTTTTGAGTCTTAACTTCAGTTTTATATTTAGTATTAATATTGGTTTAATGCAATTTAGTATTAGCTTAATATTAGTCCTTAAATAAATTAAATAATTTTAAATTTTTAACTGCTGGGCCAAACATTTAACATTCAACCATCATCCTAATTTCTGAGTCAAACATTGTAAAAAAGGGTCAAACCGGGTGCCAAGGGCGGCAGCTCAGGCATCCAGCAAACAGAATATGATTACTGATTACTGGAAATTTCGACATTGAGATATCATCTCGACTCTCTGCAGCATCATGCCACCCAAAACTAGTGGAAAAGCCGCCAAGAAGGCCGGTAAGGCCCAGAAGAACATCTCCAAGGGAGATAAGAAGAAGAAGCGCAGGAGGAAGGAATCCTACGCAATCTACATCTACAAGGTGTTGAAGCAGGTCCATCCCGACACTGGTATCTCCAGCAAGGCCATGAGCATCATGAACAGCTTCGTCAACGACATCTTCGAGAGAATCGCCGCCGAAGCCTCTCGCCTTGCTCATTACAACAAGCGCTCCACCATCACCTCTCGGGAGGTGCAGACCGCCGTCAGACTTCTCCTTCCCGGAGAACTCGCCAAGCACGCAGTGTCTGAGGGAACAAAGGCTGTTACCAAGTACACCAGCTCCAAGTAAATTGGTTATCTTGAGTTCATCAGGCATCCAAGTAAACGGCCCTTTTAAGGGCCAAGAAATTGTCACAAAGAAATCGAAAATGCTTAATCATTGTCTAATGGAGGGCGCGAGGTAATCGCAGATGACGAGGAATAAGAATGTTGATAAAGAAATGATGTTTCGAGCGAACGCAGTTTCGGTATAAATTTCTGAAAAAAAAATTCTAACTTGTAACATCAAAGCAATTTAAATACATTAATTAAATTAAATAACTTTAACAAGTTCGTTATGCGTTGTTTCCAATTAGCAATAGAAATGACAAGCACCATATATCATTTTTGAAGCACTTCGATAAAATTACAATTTAAAAATCATCATCAAATAAATTTCACATGCTTTGGCATCTCACGAATGTTGGAAACGGCAATGAAAAATTCTTCTCGACCGAAGAAATCACTAGCATTCAAAATATAAATTGCTTATCAAAATTTTCCCAGACAGAGGGAACTTCCCAGGTAGATTGATTTCACTCTTCCAGTGACGTCCGCAATAGGCGATAATGTGTAGAAGGCAACTGAAAAAGCATCTGCCGAATATTCTAAAGATTAGACAACGAGTTTTAATTCGAATTAATACACGAATCTCGACGCCTTGACAGATGCTGCACCCTAGTGGTCGGGGGGTGCAATCAATCCAGACGCCCGATGCGTTCCGATGCTATGTTTGACTCGTTTTAACTCGTAATTTTGATCAATTAAAAATCGAGAACATATCAATTCATACTGTGCGGACTACAGGCTGTAGCCCAACACTTTGTACGGTGAGATTGAAGGAAAATTACGCGAGTTAAAAGCTCTCAAAAGTGAAGGTGATGCCAACCTTTCAAAAATTTTTCTCAAAAAATGCAATTTTCAAGAGGGATAAAAAAAAGGGATTGGAAATGCAGGCATCTATTCAAGTAAGCGTAACGACGAACAAGTTACCAACAAATGAAATAACAATGCAATAAACCAAATAACTGATCGCATAGAATAAATTATGCAGGTTTTTTGAGATAGCTTTCCTAGGATTTGATGAAACAAAGAAACAAAACGATGAACCCATTCTTTCGTTACGGTCTATGTTTAACTTATTCTTGTAGCAATGCTCCGTTAACTGAGGGAATACAACATACTGTTTGATCGCTGTAGATCTTGCCAACGGCCATACCATGATGAAAACACCGGTTCTCGTCCGATCACCGAAGTTAAGCATCATCGGGCCCGGATAGTACTTGGATGGGTGACCGCCTGGGAACACCGGGTGCTGTTGGTTTTTTATTTATTTTATATCGCTATTAAATACTATTAAGACATAGGAGTACATTCGTTTTAAAGAATTTAATTTTTTCCGAGGCCCTTAAACACTGTTTAGCCCAAGCAAAAGCATTCATAAGAGAGAAAGGAGGAAGATTCTAAATTCGATTTCTATTTTCTTAGAATTCCTTTATGCCATGAACACAAAGCAATGGCAAATGATAACACGTGGTGAGACGAAATGGTGTGATTAGATAATTAAATTGATATGCACATTGCGTATTACTGTATTGTAATTTTTTGTGTCAGTCTTTCCATAACATCTATGTCAACGGCCATACCACGATGAAAGCACCGGTTCTCGTCCGATCACCGAAGTTAAACATCGTCGGGCCCAAAGAGTACTTGGATGGGTGACCGCCTGGGAAACCTGGGTGCCGTTGGCAATTTTTATTTATTTTTTTATGAATTTCCGAACATGAAAGAATTATGGAAAGCTTTTTGAATTTTAAAGCATCTAATTCGGCAGCCCACTTCCATTAATTCCATATTGTTTTAAACCTCTCCTTTGAAAGGATAATAAGCTTCCGATTTAATTAAATAATATTTGGCAGTTACAGATATCCCATACAAATAACGGACATTAAAACAATCTGCAGTAGTGGTAACCATCTGCATGTCATATTGATAATTCCCTTGTAACAGTAAACAGCTAATCATCCTTGCAGCTTGCTCATGCAAATATATTACAAACAACGTTCTTGTTTCTAAAAAAGTAAGAGAAAACAATCAAACATTAAGAAAACGAACAACTGGAATAAGTTCAAAGCAGAATAACATATATTTGGTCCAACAAAAGACATTAAGAATTTTCTGACAGGGGAAACACACTTCGGCGTGTGATGAGTGATAACTGATGATTATGAAGGAATATCGGGAAGGAACGAGCATCACCTTCACCAGCCAAAGACGCAAATTAATTATTCACTTTATGAAAGATTCAGCAACTGAGAGTAAAGCAATGGCCCCGAATTCTTTCGAAATTAAGTGACATTCCGTCCGCTCATTCTTGAGTGTGATGCATGGATTTACCTCTGATTATGTTCAAAAATCAGACAAGGATGAACCCAAATTATAACAATCCCAATTAAACGACATCCAAATACAACATTTAATAGGTTTTCTATACAATCTTTGCATGTTCCTCTTAATAAAGTCGAAAACATCCATAGCAGAATGAAAGAGGCGGACCGTAAGACGTAATCCGCTCCGCAGAATAACTTTCGTTCAACAAATAAGTTAAATTTTGCATACTCCGTTAAATGAATTATTCTCTCCAAACATCAAATTTACGAACACCTTATTCCGTTTTGCAGTTTGCTCAAATATTCCACAATATGAAAGCCATTGAATTGGGGACTTGATAGTGTGACGAGAGATGCAAAGGCGCGAGAATGACGAGAAGACGTTCGACAAAGGGGTGGTTTGCACGATGCTCCATGACGATGCCGTCAGCTTATCGACGATGAATTTATGTGAATTGATAGAGGAAGGATTAACGAACGTAGGGAAATGCTTTTTTGCAAACAATGTACGTTAATTTGCCAAAATTTAATGTTTTTCCGACGGACGCGCGACTCATGTGAATACAAGTGCCGCTCGCGGACGTTCCCCTTCGGATGCGAAGATCGATGGAGTGCCGGGTGCGGCAGCATCCGGAGGCCTCAAGTCCACTCCCGCTCCTCACATTCGGAGCACGTCTGAATCGCCTCCAACACCTACAAAAAAACCATTCTCCGCAAACGAGCAAAGTACGGAGCAACCGAGAACGAGACATCTCCAACGTTTCCGAGAGAAGGGGTTCGTCCTAAATGGTACGCGTGGTAGAGGAAAAACGGATTCGATTTTAGGCGCCTAGGTACGTATATTTCCTCTTCTGGATTAATTACAGATTTATTAGTAATGGCAGACGCATCAGCAAACGCAGCAGCATCTTCTCCACCATCGCAGCCGGCAGGTGCGGTGGCCGTGAAGCCCGTCCAGGCTTCTGCGGCTGCATCCGCATCCAAGAAAGCAGCAGCAAAGAGCGCGGCGAAGAAGGCTCGCGCAAAGCCATCTCACCCACCAACTTCAGAGATGGTTAACAACGCAGTCAAGGCACTGAAGGAGAGAGGAGGCTCTTCACTGCAAGCGATCAAGAAATACATCGCCGCTAGCTACAAGGTGGATGCAGAGAAATTATCTCCGTTCATCAAGAAGTACCTGAAGTCGGCCGTCACCTCCGGAGCTCTCGTGCAGACCAAGGGAAAAGGCGCATCTGGCTCTTTCAAATTGAGCTCTAAGACAGGAAAGGAGGTTGCACCGGCAGCATCCACCATCAAGGTGAAGAAGACCGCCGGAGCCAAAAAGGGTGTGAAGAAGGCAGCAAAACCCGTGGGCAAGAAGGCAGCGGGAGTCACCGCCTCTGCATCCGGAGCGACCAAGAGATCCGCGCCCAAGGAGAGGAGCAAGTCTGCACCACCTGCGAAGAAGGCGAAGAAACCAGCAGCAGAGAAGCCGAAGAAGAAGGTCGTGGGAAAGCCCGCCGCCAAAGCAGCCAAATCTCCATCCAAGGCAAAGAAGGCGACCAAACCGCGAGCACCCAAGCCGAAGAAGACGCCGACAAAGGCAAAGCCGGCAGCCAAGAAGCCAGCAGCACAGAAGAAGAAGTAAATTCTTCTTCCTTTCGTCGTCGTCCTCCTCTTCGAGGGCGTAATTAAGGTCCTTTTCAGGACCATCAAATTCTCTCAAAGAAATCGAATTCATGCTAATCTCCCAACTTTCTCCCTCATTTCCCGAAATAGTTAAATTTTCTCGTCGAAATAAAATGAAGTAAAGGAAAATGTGCATCTCTGCTCGGAGATTTCAACGAACGGCGTAAAGACCATCGACGATTTCGAGTAGAAAAAAATTTACGAAACTTGGAAATATTTCATGAGATTTTTCGGAATGAATTTTTCCCTCGTTTTCGGATTAAATTATCAGAACGATAAAGAGAGATAAATAAAGATAAAAGTCGTTATCGCGCAGAACTATCTTAGAAGCAAATATTAAGACGCCTCTTTGCTCTGACCGACGACGATTTATATTTTTTATTCATTTTCGAAAATGAAAGAAACTTCAATTTCTCAAACTCTAAAATTTTCGTAAAATACATCGCAGTAGTCGGAGGACGCGAGATAATCGCACATTGTGTATGGAATACAGCCGACGAGACTCGGGAGGACTAATTTATCGATTCTTACACGAATTTATTTCGAATTTTTTTTTTTTTTCGTCAACTTAGGAATGAATTATAGGAAGCATCTAGAGAGAAAAATTAAAATAAACGTCGATATTGCGTATAACTAAGTCTTTACTAAATTAACTGATGCGTGGTCGCCAAGACAAAAGACGATTTATATTTTTTATCGATTTTTTAAAACTAAGGAAACATCAATTTCTCATACTTTATTATTTACGTAAAATACATCGCACGAGTCGGAGGACATCAGATAATCACATATTGTGCACCGAAAACACACGAGAAGACTTTTAAAACCTTTTAATATTAAATTTTTTTAATGAAATTATTTCGATATATTTTTTTTTGTCATTTTCGGAATGAAGTTTCGGAAGCATCTAAAGAGAAAAATGAGAATTGACATCAATATTGTGTAGAACTAACTTTGAAGCAACCTAACCCATGCATCGTCGCCCTGACAAAAGACGATTTATATTTTTTTTTTATTTTCAAAAGTGAAAGAAACATCAATTTCTCAAAAATTTATTTTCGTAAAATACATCGCAGCAGTCCGAGTACGTCAGGTAATGGCCGATTTCTTGTGTTAAACACACGACGAGACTTGCGAACATTTTACTATCCATTTTTCCATTAATTTTTTTCCATTTTTTAATTTTTCGTCATTTTCGGAATTAAGTATCGTGAGCATCTAAAGAGAAGAATGAGAATTAACATCGATTTTGCGTAGAACTAACTTTGAAGAAAATAAACTGATGCTTTGTCGCTCCTGCAAATATCTATTAATATTTAAAATTAATTTTCGAAAAAGGAAGAAACATCAATTTTTCAAAGTCTCATTTTCGTTAAATACATCGCAGCAGTCCGAGTACGTCAGATAATCGCTGACTTTGTGTCTTAAACACACCGCGAGACTTAGGAACATTTTATTAACGATTTTTCCATGAAATAATTTCCGTTTTGAATTTTTTGGCATTTTCGGAATGAAATATCAGAAGCATCTTAAGAGAAAAATGAAAATCTACATAAATTTTGCATAGAACTAACTATGAAGAAAAGTAACCAATGCATCTTTGCTCCAACGAACAACGATTTATATTTTTTATTTATTTTTGAAAATGAAAGAAACGTCCATTTCGCCAACACGAATTTTCTCTTTTTCGTAAAATACATCGCAATGGTCCGACGACGTAGCGATCGAGTACTCGTAATTTATTTTTAAGTTTATATTCGATGAAATCTTTTTTTCGGCAACAGATAATAGATCAGATCGTTTCTCATGAGAATTTGTTGGCCCTTAAAAGGGCCTTTTTTTGAAAGTCGAGTGGCGGAATCGCTTAAGCACGTTCTCCGCGGATACGGCGAGCCAGCTGGATGTCCTTTGGCATGATGGTTACACGCTTGGCGTGGATGGCGCAAAGGTTGGTGTCCTCAAAGAGACCGACGAGGTAGGCCTCGCTGGCCTCCTGGAGGGCCATCACGGCAGAGCTCTGGAAACGGAGATCGGTCTTAAAGTCCTGAGCGATCTCACGGACGAGGCGCTGGAACGGGAGCTTGCGGATGAGAAGCTCCGTGCTCTTCTGGTAACGCCTGATTTCTCGGAGGGCCACAGTTCCTGGGCGGTATCTGTGGGGCTTCTTCACTCCTCCGGTGGCGGGTGCGCTTTTACGCGCAGCCTTGGTGGCAAGCTGTTTGCGGGGGGCTTTTCCTCCGGTGGACTTCCGGGCAGTCTGCTTCGTACGTGCCATGGCTTCTGTCTAAGAGATACGACAAAACCGAATTGACACCGAACCCACTTTTAACCCTCTATATATACACTCTCGGTGGCGCGTCACTGAGGTTCGCTCCCATTGGCCGAGCCCGTTGTCCCTCTCGCTCTCGCCGGTTACCTATATATAGCGGGCACACTAAAAGCGATTTCGATAAATTCGAGGATTCTTCGTAGCATCTCCTGAATTCAACATGACTGGACGCGGAAAGGGAGGAAAAGGATTGGGAAAGGGTGGCGCCAAGCGTCATCGCAAAGTTCTTCGCGATAACATCCAGGGAATCACCAAGCCCGCCATCCGCCGTCTCGCACGTCGTGGCGGAGTCAAGCGTATCTCCGGACTCATCTACGAAGAGACCCGCGGCGTCCTCAAGGTTTTCCTTGAGAACGTCATCCGTGACGCTGTCACCTACACCGAACACGCCAAGAGGAAGACCGTCACTGCCATGGACGTCGTCTATGCCCTGAAGAGGCAGGGACGCACCCTCTACGGTTTCGGCGGTTAGACACCTCGCGACGTCGTCTCAGGAGTCCAAAAAACTCGGCCCTTCTCAGGGCCACCAAAATTTCTCTGAGAAAATCAATACTGCTATTTCCTATTCCCTCATATTTTTTTTTATTAAAGCATTTTTACATGCACCTAAGAAAAATATTTAACTTTGTCTCAATAGATAAATAAGTAAATCATTGAATAATTCTGTCACAGAGATGGTGGAAATATTTTTTTTTATTTCAAAAAAGAGTTAAATCGTAACAATTACGGACTTGATGCGTAATTTAAACCGAAATGGAATTTCCACGTCGCATTCATCGCTGATAAATTAAAATTAAACGATTTTTACGTGTGCGTTTCGAGCTCCTGAATAAAGATTGAAAATATTACCAAATGAGCACCGAAAACTTATTATCTATGTATGAAAACCATTTTCTAAAGCTTAATCATTTTCATCTCCTTTTTATTCACCTTTTACGCTTATTCGATCCGACCCTCCCGATCGAACTCCGTTCCCCACGCCATTATATCTTATTACATTCATCTTTAACATTTTTATTATATTTCTTTGCTCAGAGAGTTAGATTAGCATATTCGTTTTCTAAATGGGAATATTTCTTGGCCCTGAAAAGGGCCGTTTGTCGCCGTGCGAACGAAGTGATGATGATTTAAGCCTTCTTCTCGGTCTTCTTTGGCAAGAGGACAGCCTGGATGTTGGGCAAAACACCACCTTGGGCGATGGTCACTCCAGAGAGAAGTTTGTTCAACTCCTCGTCGTTGCGGATGGCGAGTTGGAGATGACGAGGAATGATCCTGGTCTTCTTGTTGTCACGAGCGGCATTGCCTGCCAACTCGAGAACTTCAGCGGCCAGGTATTCCATGACGGCTGCGAGATACACGGGTGCACCGGCACCGACGCGCTCAGCATAGTTTCCTTTCCTCAGCAGACGATGGATACGTCCGACGGGGAACTGTAGTCCAGCACGGCTAGAACGGGACTTGGACTTTCCCTTTACTTTTCCTCCTTTTCCTCGTCCGGACATGGTTGATTCTTTCTAGGCTGCAACACAACAAAGGAAGAACAATTCTGGCTTTGGTGAAAAGCGCTTTTGGACGGCTATATATATGTATTCGAGGCCCGCCGCCGCGCGAGGCGAGAGCGCTTCCCATTGGTCCGGCGGTCGGCGAGTGCGGCGGAGGGATATTCCTTGCCCCTCATATATAGCGGACGCATAGGGGGAAATTTCGACATTGAGATATCATCTCGACTCTCTGCAGCATCATGCCACCCAAAACTAGTGGAAAAGCCGCCAAGAAGGCCGGTAAGGCCCAGAAGAACATCTCCAAGGGAGATAAGAAGAAGAAGCGCAGGAGGAAGGAATCCTACGCAATCTACATCTACAAGGTGTTGAAGCAGGTCCATCCCGACACTGGTATCTCCAGCAAGGCCATGAGCATCATGAACAGCTTCGTCAACGACATCTTCGAGAGAATCGCCGCCGAAGCCTCTCGCCTTGCTCATTACAACAAGCGCTCCACCATCACCTCTCGGGAGGTGCAGACCGCCGTCAGACTTCTCCTTCCCGGAGAACTCGCCAAGCACGCAGTGTCTGAGGGAACAAAGGCTGTTACCAAGTACACCAGCTCCAAGTAAATTGGTTATCTTGAGTTCATCAGGCATCCAAGTAAACGGCCCTTTTAAGGGCCAAGAAATTGTCACAAAGAAATCGAAAATGCTTAATCATTGTCTAATGGAGGGCGCGAGGTAATCGCAGATGACGAGGAATAAGAATGTTGATAAAGAAATGATGTTTCGAGCGAACGCAGTTTCGGTATAAATTTCTGAAAAAAAAATTCTAACTTGTAACATCAAAGCAATTTAAATACATTAATTAAATTAAATAACTTTAACAAGTTCGTTATGCGTTGTTTCCAATTAGCAATAGAAATGACAAGCACCATATATCATTTTTGAAGCACTTCGATAAAATTACAATTTAAAAATCATCATCAAATAAATTTCACATGCTTTGGCATCTCACGAATGTTGGAAACGGCAATGAAAAATTCTTCTCGACCGAAGAAATCACTAGCATTCAAAATATAAATTGCTTATCAAAATTTTCCCAGACAGAGGGAACTTCCCAGGTAGATTGATTTCACTCTTCCAGTGACGTCCGCAATAGGCGATAATGTGTAGAAGGCAACTGAAAAAGCATCTGCCGAATATTCTAAAGATTAGACAACGAGTTTTAATTCGAATTAATACACGAATCTCGACGCCTTGACAGATGCTGCACCCTAGTGGTCGGGGGGTGCAATCAATCCAGACGCCCGATGCGTTCCGATGCTATGTTTGACTCGTTTTAACTCGTAATTTTGATCAATTAAAAATCGAGAACATATCAATTCATACTGTGCGGACTACAGGCTGTAGCCCAACACTTTGTACGGTGAGATTGAAGGAAAATTACGCGAGTTAAAAGCTCTCAAAAGTGAAGGTGATGCCAACCTTTCAAAAATTTTTCTCAAAAAATGCAATTTTCAAGAGGGATAAAAAAAAGGGATTGGAAATGCAGGCATCTATTCAAGTAAGCGTAACGACGAACAAGTTACCAACAAATGAAATAACAATGCAATAAACCAAATAACTGATCGCATAGAATAAATTATGCAGGTTTTTTGAGATAGCTTTCCTAGGATTTGATGAAACAAAGAAACAAAACGATGAACCCATTCTTTCGTTACGGTCTATGTTTAACTTATTCTTGTAGCAATGCTCCGTTAACTGAGGGAATACAACATACTGTTTGATCGCTGTAGATCTTGCCAACGGCCATACCATGATGAAAACACCGGTTCTCGTCCGATCACCGAAGTTAAGCATCATCGGGCCCGGATAGTACTTGGATGGGTGACCGCCTGGGAACACCGGGTGCTGTTGGTTTTTTATTTATTTTATATCGCTATTAAATACTATTAAGACATAGGAGTACATTCGTTTTAAAGAATTTAATTTTTTCCGAGGCCCTTAAACACTGTTTAGCCCAAGCAAAAGCATTCATAAGAGAGAAAGGAGGAAGATTCTAAATTCGATTTCTATTTTCTTAGAATTCCTTTATGCCATGAACACAAAGCAATGGCAAATGATAACACGTGGTGAGACGAAATGGTGTGATTAGATAATTAAATTGATATGCACATTGCGTATTACTGTATTGTAATTTTTTGTGTCAGTCTTTCCATAACATCTATGTCAACGGCCATACCACGATGAAAGCACCGGTTCTCGTCCGATCACCGAAGTTAAACATCGTCGGGCCCAAAGAGTACTTGGATGGGTGACCGCCTGGGAAACCTGGGTGCCGTTGGCAATTTTTATTTATTTTTTTATGAATTTCCGAACATGAAAGAATTATGGAAAGCTTTTTGAATTTTAAAGCATCTAATTCGGCAGCCCACTTCCATTAATTCCATATTGTTTTAAACCTCTCCTTTGAAAGGATAATAAGCTTCCGATTTAATTAAATAATATTTGGCAGTTACAGATATCCCATACAAATAACGGACATTAAAACAATCTGCAGTAGTGGTAACCATCTGCATGTCATATTGATAATTCCCTTGTAACAGTAAACAGCTAATCATCCTTGCAGCTTGCTCATGCAAATATATTACAAACAACGTTCTTGTTTCTAAAAAAGTAAGAGAAAACAATCAAACATTAAGAAAACGAACAACTGGAATAAGTTCAAAGCAGAATAACATATATTTGGTCCAACAAAAGACATTAAGAATTTTCTGACAGGGGAAACACACTTCGGCGTGTGATGAGTGATAACTGATGATTATGAAGGAATATCGGGAAGGAACGAGCATCACCTTCACCAGCCAAAGACGCAAATTAATTATTCACTTTATGAAAGATTCAGCAACTGAGAGTAAAGCAATGGCCCCGAATTCTTTCGAAATTAAGTGACATTCCGTCCGCTCATTCTTGAGTGTGATGCATGGATTTACCTCTGATTATGTTCAAAAATCAGACAAGGATGAACCCAAATTATAACAATCCCAATTAAACGACATCCAAATACAACATTTAATAGGTTTTCTATACAATCTTTGCATGTTCCTCTTAATAAAGTCGAAAACATCCATAGCAGAATGAAAGAGGCGGACCGTAAGACGTAATCCGCTCCGCAGAATAACTTTCGTTCAACAAATAAGTTAAATTTTGCATACTCCGTTAAATGAATTATTCTCTCCAAACATCAAATTTACGAACACCTTATTCCGTTTTGCAGTTTGCTCAAATATTCCACAATATGAAAGCCATTGAATTGGGGACTTGATAGTGTGACGAGAGATGCAAAGGCGCGAGAATGACGAGAAGACGTTCGACAAAGGGGTGGTTTGCACGATGCTCCATGACGATGCCGTCAGCTTATCGACGATGAATTTATGTGAATTGATAGAGGAAGGATTAACGAACGTAGGGAAATGCTTTTTTGCAAACAATGTACGTTAATTTGCCAAAATTTAATGTTTTTCCGACGGACGCGCGACTCATGTGAATACAAGTGCCGCTCGCGGACGTTCCCCTTCGGATGCGAAGATCGATGGAGTGCCGGGTGCGGCAGCATCCGGAGGCCTCAAGTCCACTCCCGCTCCTCACATTCGGAGCACGTCTGAATCGCCTCCAACACCTACAAAAAAACCATTCTCCGCAAACGAGCAAAGTACGGAGCAACCGAGAACGAGACATCTCCAACGTTTCCGAGAGAAGGGGTTCGTCCTAAATGGTACGCGTGGTAGAGGAAAAACGGATTCGATTTTAGGCGCCTAGGTACGTATATTTCCTCTTCTGGATTAATTACAGATTTATTAGTAATGGCAGACGCATCAGCAAACGCAGCAGCATCTTCTCCACCATCGCAGCCGGCAGGTGCGGTGGCCGTGAAGCCCGTCCAGGCTTCTGCGGCTGCATCCGCATCCAAGAAAGCAGCAGCAAAGAGCGCGGCGAAGAAGGCTCGCGCAAAGCCATCTCACCCACCAACTTCAGAGATGGTTAACAACGCAGTCAAGGCACTGAAGGAGAGAGGAGGCTCTTCACTGCAAGCGATCAAGAAATACATCGCCGCTAGCTACAAGGTGGATGCAGAGAAATTATCTCCGTTCATCAAGAAGTACCTGAAGTCGGCCGTCACCTCCGGAGCTCTCGTGCAGACCAAGGGAAAAGGCGCATCTGGCTCTTTCAAATTGAGCTCTAAGACAGGAAAGGAGGTTGCACCGGCAGCATCCACCATCAAGGTGAAGAAGACCGCCGGAGCCAAAAAGGGTGTGAAGAAGGCAGCAAAACCCGTGGGCAAGAAGGCAGCGGGAGTCACCGCCTCTGCATCCGGAGCGACCAAGAGATCCGCGCCCAAGGAGAGGAGCAAGTCTGCACCACCTGCGAAGAAGGCGAAGAAACCAGCAGCAGAGAAGCCGAAGAAGAAGGTCGTGGGAAAGCCCGCCGCCAAAGCAGCCAAATCTCCATCCAAGGCAAAGAAGGCGACCAAACCGCGAGCACCCAAGCCGAAGAAGACGCCGACAAAGGCAAAGCCGGCAGCCAAGAAGCCAGCAGCACAGAAGAAGAAGTAAATTCTTCTTCCTTTCGTCGTCGTCCTCCTCTTCGAGGGCGTAATTAAGGTCCTTTTCAGGACCATCAAATTCTCTCAAAGAAATCGAATTCATGCTAATCTCCCAACTTTCTCCCTCATTTCCCGAAATAGTTAAATTTTCTCGTCGAAATAAAATGAAGTAAAGGAAAATGTGCATCTCTGCTCGGAGATTTCAACGAACGGCGTAAAGACCATCGACGATTTCGAGTAGAAAAAAATTTACGAAACTTGGAAATATTTCATGAGATTTTTCGGAATGAATTTTTCCCTCGTTTTCGGATTAAATTATCAGAACGATAAAGAGAGATAAATAAAGATAAAAGTCGTTATCGCGCAGAACTATCTTAGAAGCAAATATTAAGACGCCTCTTTGCTCTGACCGACGACGATTTATATTTTTTATTCATTTTCGAAAATGAAAGAAACTTCAATTTCTCAAACTCTAAAATTTTCGTAAAATACATCGCAGTAGTCGGAGGACGCGAGATAATCGCACATTGTGTATGGAATACAGCCGACGAGACTCGGGAGGACTAATTTATCGATTCTTACACGAATTTATTTCGAATTTTTTTTTTTTTTCGTCAACTTAGGAATGAATTATAGGAAGCATCTAGAGAGAAAAATTAAAATAAACGTCGATATTGCGTATAACTAAGTCTTTACTAAATTAACTGATGCGTGGTCGCCAAGACAAAAGACGATTTATATTTTTTATCGATTTTTTAAAACTAAGGAAACATCAATTTCTCATACTTTATTATTTACGTAAAATACATCGCACGAGTCGGAGGACATCAGATAATCACATATTGTGCACCGAAAACACACGAGAAGACTTTTAAAACCTTTTAATATTAAATTTTTTTAATGAAATTATTTCGATATATTTTTTTTTGTCATTTTCGGAATGAAGTTTCGGAAGCATCTAAAGAGAAAAATGAGAATTGACATCAATATTGTGTAGAACTAACTTTGAAGCAACCTAACCCATGCATCGTCGCCCTGACAAAAGACGATTTATATTTTTTTTTTATTTTCAAAAGTGAAAGAAACATCAATTTCTCAAAAATTTATTTTCGTAAAATACATCGCAGCAGTCCGAGTACGTCAGGTAATGGCCGATTTCTTGTGTTAAACACACGACGAGACTTGCGAACATTTTACTATCCATTTTTCCATTAATTTTTTTCCATTTTTTTTTTAATTTTTCGTCATTTTCGGAATTAAGTATCGTGAGCATCTAAAGAGAAGAATGAGAATTAACATCGATTTTGCGTAGAACTAACTTTGAAGAAAATAAACTGATGCTTTGTCGCTCCTGCAAATATCTATTAATATTTAAAATTAATTTTCGAAAAAGGAAGAAACATCAATTTTTCAAAGTCTCATTTTCGTTAAATACATCGCAGCAGTCCGAGTACGTCAGATAATCGCTGACTTTGTGTCTTAAACACACCGCGAGACTTAGGAACATTTTATTAACGATTTTTCCATGAAATAATTTCCGTTTTGAATTTTTTGGCATTTTCGGAATGAAATATCAGAAGCATCTTAAGAGAAAAATGAAAATCTACATAAATTTTGCATAGAACTAACTATGAAGAAAAGTAACCAATGCATCTTTGCTCCAACGAACAACGATTTATATTTTTTATTTATTTTTGAAAATGAAAGAAACGTCCATTTCGCCAACACGAATTTTCTCTTTTTCGTAAAATACATCGCAATGGTCCGACGACGTAGCGATCGAGTACTCGTAATTTATTTTTAAGTTTATATTCGATGAAATCTTTTTTTCGGCAACAGATAATAGATCAGATCGTTTCTCATGAGAATTTGTTGGCCCTTAAAAGGGCCTTTTTTTGAAAGTCGAGTGGCGGAATCGCTTAAGCACGTTCTCCGCGGATACGGCGAGCCAGCTGGATGTCCTTTGGCATGATGGTTACACGCTTGGCGTGGATGGCGCAAAGGTTGGTGTCCTCAAAGAGACCGACGAGGTAGGCCTCGCTGGCCTCCTGGAGGGCCATCACGGCAGAGCTCTGGAAACGGAGATCGGTCTTAAAGTCCTGAGCGATCTCACGGACGAGGCGCTGGAACGGGAGCTTGCGGATGAGAAGCTCCGTGCTCTTCTGGTAACGCCTGATTTCTCGGAGGGCCACAGTTCCTGGGCGGTATCTGTGGGGCTTCTTCACTCCTCCGGTGGCGGGTGCGCTTTTACGCGCAGCCTTGGTGGCAAGCTGTTTGCGGGGGGCTTTTCCTCCGGTGGACTTCCGGGCAGTCTGCTTCGTACGTGCCATGGCTTCTGTCTAAGAGATACGACAAAACCGAATTGACACCGAACCCACTTTTAACCCTCTATATATACACTCTCGGTGGCGCGTCACTGAGGTTCGCTCCCATTGGCCGAGCCCGTTGTCCCTCTCGCTCTCGCCGGTTACCTATATATAGCGGGCACACTAAAAGCGATTTCGATAGCCCGCTGAGGGAAGATTCCAGTTTTCAAGGCAGTGGGAGTGATTCTCGTTTCTTTTGTGAATTGTGTTCTTCAACCAGCGAACAGTGATTTGAAGTGAAAAATTATTTTAAGCGATTCCAACAAAGTGTAGTGACTGTCCGACGCGGACCTGAGAGAACTAACTCAAGCCGCAGCGCCGCCACTCTCGGAGTGGCGGAATTGTGAACTAAAAAGTTCGATTTTCGAAATAATTCGAAAATGAGTGATTTACAACAATCTAGTGCAATGGATATTTCACCAGAGGATCCGGAACAACTCGCCAACAACGCTCTGCATATTCTATCAACCCTCCGTGACCAGCTTGGACCGGAAGTCTTCACAAAAATAATTCTGGCCTTCACCACCGCCCCACCTGCCACCACCAAGGATGCCAGCGCCTCATCCGCCTCAACTGCCTCATCATCAGCTCAAAATGTGAGTACTACTGATTCCAATATTGCTAGTTCTAGGTTGCACTCTCAGTCAAAGCGCGCTATGTCTAGCGAAGATGATTTTACCTTAGTAACTAGGAAAAAAAAAGTGTTAAATACCCAAAATGTTGTAGACTCTGGTGCCCAACCTGTTATTGCTCGTGCACCCACGATTTCAAATAATGTTCCTGCTGCTAGTACCAGTTCTAACGCATCCAGAAACAATTCAAATGTTAATTCTAAGCCGAAAATTCCTTCGCTTAAAATAGTGTATAATTCGCAATATTCTAGTGTTATCAAAAGTGTAAAATCCGTCTGCAAATTTTCACCTGTATGTCAAATGATCAGCAAAGACCTTATTCTTGTAAAATGTCAGTGCATTAACGATTATTTTCAAGCTCTCAAAAAATTGAAAGAGGATTCAGTAGAATTTTATACCTACCAAGTGCCCGAAAAAAGAAATCGCGACTTTGTTATTCGAAATCTGCCAATCGATTTTCCCCCTGATGAAATCAAACAGGAACTTATCAATAAAAATTTTAATGTTATCAATGTCATGCAAATGACCACTTCACGTCCATTACCAGGTGCTAAAAAGCCTGAATCTGAAAATGTTGCTCTAGAAAAAAGGCCCTTGCCTTTGTTTAAAATAACTATGTGTGCTGACAATAATTTCGACGACTTTGCTAAGATAAATTGCTTTGGTGGATTACAAGCCACTATTAAACCTTTCATCAAAGAAATTGCTCCCCCTCAGTGTTTAAATTGCCTACAATTTGGGCACACCAAAAATTTCTGCATGTTAAAACCTAAATGTTCCAAGTGTGGACAAGATCATCATGTCTCCTCATGTGATAGTAGACATGAAACTGCTCCAAAATGTTTCAACTGTGGTGGCGAACATACAGCTACCTTCAGAGGCTGTCCAAAGTTTCTCACTCTTCGAACTGCAATGCGCAAAAAACTAGAAGCACTTCGCTCCAATGTTACTACTCAGCTATCAGTCAATCCCAATTCTTTTCCATCGTTGCCAAGAACCACAAGATCATTCGCCTCTGCCGCTAATCCAGTATTGCAAACAACCCCAAATAATTCAGATGTCAATCCTAGTCATTCAGACGACGACGACATGATCGATCGTTTTACCAACATTTGGCAGAAACTACAAAATGCCAGTTCAAAAGCAGATAAACAAGCCGTGTTCCTCACTGAAATTATTAAATTCCTACAATGAATAGTTTGTCCATTATGTCGTGGAATTGCCGTGGGCTCAAAAACAAAGTATCAGAATTGCTTGACTTTATATCTCAGAATGATGTTGATATCTGTTGTGTCCAGGAGACCAAATTAAGCCCGGAAATTAAAGTTAGCACTCCTAGATTTAAGTTTATTAGGTTAGATAATAACAAAATTGGCAGCATTGGGATTATTGTTAAGCAGGAAATTGCATTTACCTGTCTTCCTGTGCCAAAGCTGTCCAGTATTAATGTGTCTGGTATAGAATTAGAATTAATTGATAAGAAAATACGTATCTATTCTGTGTATGTTCGTTCCCCTAAACTAAAATTGCCTGACTTAGATTTTTTAATTGATAATGATTTTCCTACAATATACATTGGCGACTGGAATGCCAAACACTCCTTGTGGGGCTCTCAAACCCCAAATAACAATGGTCGATGCCTTGCAAATTTTCTCTCTAAACATTCTTTAACCTTCGCCTCCCCTTTTGCCCCTACTTTTCAGACTAACAATTCCAAAGACCTCTTAGATTTTGCCATCATCAAAAACTTCTCTAGCTTCATTCCCCCAATTGTATTTCATGAATTATCCTCCGACCACTACCCAATTATCATGTCAATTTCTGGCAAATTTGTAATCAATCCCAATCCTAACTCCTTCAGAGCAATCAAATGGAACAAATTCACTGATTATATAATAAACAAAATCCCAATTCTGCCTGCCTTAGAAGAACCTTATTCCACTGATAAAATCGACAGTCACCTTGAACTTCTGAATGATCTTATAGCAGCAGCAAAAGAGCAAGCAAGCTACTCAGTTAACAGGGAATGTCCCCAACAAGCCAATCTTCCGCAGCACATTGTTGACCTCATAAAAAACAGGAACAAACTACGCAGAAAATGCCACACTTACAAGCACCCTGCCGATATAATTCTCCTTCAGCACCTCAGCAAACTTGTGACCAATGAAATTAGGAAATTTCGCAATAATAAATGGGAAAACTTTGTTTCCCAACTCTCCTTTAAAGATAAAAATAATAATCTATGGAAAGTAGCTAAGTCTTTGCGCAATGCCACACCAAAATTTCCCCCTATCAGAGTCAATGATTCCCTAATTTTCGATAATACAGCTAAATGTGAAATTTTTGGTCAGTACCTTTGTAATATTATGTCAGATAATCCCGCTAATTACCCATTCAATCCCATGGTTCACAACGTCAATACTTTACTTCCTACCTTACAGACAAATGATCACCCTCACTCCACCCCCAGTGAAGTCATTGAAATAATCAATAGTTTAGACAACAATAAAGCACCGGGCGATGATGAATTTTCAAACAAAATTCTTAAAATTATAGCTAAGATTCCAGCTTTCATTCAGCATCTAGCATCCTTATTTAATGCCTGTTTTAAAATTTCCTACTTTCCTTCGGATTGGAAGAAAGGCATTGTCGCCCTAATTCCCAAGCCAGGCAAAGACCCCTTAGATATCTCCAATCATCGGCCAATAACGCTTCTTTCCTCCCTATCTAAGGTTTTCGAAATTATAATCCTCAAAAGACTAAATGACCATGATACCCAAAACAAAATCATAATCCCAGAGCAATTTGGATTCAGACGCGCACTTTCCACAACCCATCAGCTACTACGCTTATGTGAATGCATCACCCAAGGCTATTCTAAGGGTAAAAAAACCACTCAACTGATCTTTTTCGACTTCGAAAAAGCCTTCGACAAGGTCTGGCATGATGGCCTGATATTCAAATTATCAGAATATAATTTCCCAACCCCACTTTGTAAGCTCCTTCAAAATTTTCTATCAGGAAGGCAAATCAAAATTAAAATTCAAAATTCTTTCTCCAAATACTATCCAATAACTGCAGGTGTCCCACAAGGAAGTACCTTAAGTCCCTTCTTATTTTCCATCTATATAAATGACATTCCAAAAGATCCTAAAATTCCTGTTTATCTATATGCGGATGATCTCACTCTCTCATCTACCTCTTTTTCCCCAGACTTGGCCATCATCCGCCTTAACCATTATATGGCAAACCTTTCTCCCTGGCTTAAGAAATGGCGTCTATCTGTTAATCCATCTAAATGTGCACATATGGAATATAAAAAAACCAAATCAAAACAGACCACTCTAGCTCCCAAAATCAATAATATTATCATTCCTAAAACCAACAAATATAAATACCTTGGAGTTTTTCTAACAGATAATCTCAAATGGTCTGAGCATACCAGATACTCATTCACCAAAGCCCAACGCGTCAAACATATGCTCTATCCCCTTCTTGCATCAAAACACTCTCTCAATACCTCTAATAAAGTAAGACTTGTCAAGGCTTTTATTTTACCAATCATAACTTATGCTGCCATCATCACATGTAACTCAACCAAAACTAATTTAAAACATCTATCTATATTTTACAATAAATGCATTAGGCAAGCAACAACAACCAATAAGTTAGTTCTGCTTAAAGAAATCCAGAAATATCACAAGGTCCTTCCAATTATAGATTTTGTTCGAAAACTCGTCTCAAAATTTCACCTAAATCTTAACAATATTGACAATCCCCTACTAGAAAATATCTGGAATTATGAGGTTACAAAAAAAAGGGGGCTAAAGTTAGTTAAACTTCCAAAATGTATTCTTGACTTATAATATTTTGTCATTATGTCCTAAGTGCTGAAACATTGCTCAACCTATTCAGCCACTTTGTTTCATGGTTAATTGTTCTTATCTAAGCAGCTGGGAAAAAAAAAAAAAAAAAAAAAAAAAAAAAATAATAATAAAAAATAAAAAATGCATAAAAAGAAAAAAAAATATATATATCTATATATGCATATAATACTTATTAAAAAAAATAAAAAAAATAAAAAAAATATACATTAAAAAAAAAAAAAAAAAAAAACAATAAAAAGAAAGAAAAAAAATAAAATAATACTAAACCAGCTGTCTTAGATCTAGTTATAGCAATAGTGTTATTAACCAAGTGTTCCAAAATTAATTGGTTTTAGTTTTAAGTTAATGATAGTTACTTTTAGTTGTAATTAAACATTTTGTAAGAGTGCAACCTATATTCGGAATCAGTAGTACATAAGATATACCACTTGCTATTTCTCTGGTGCTCTTGTTAGAGCACCACATCCTGGAGACAGCAGATCAACAAACTCAGAGAAGAACATCACCATCTGAAGAAAGTCAACCCCAGCAACATCGTCTGGAATTCCAGCCCAGCAGTTTCATCACCCTCATCACCTTCATCAAATCACCCCTTCACCTTCACCTTCATCACATGGTCTACTGACCAAGCTCTACATTGAGAAAAAGAAACTATGTTACAACATGCATAAAAAGTCCGCTGGACTATATGCAACCAATGAGAAAACGAGTCTGACCGAAGCGATTTCGATAAATTCGAGGATTCTTCGTAGCATCTCCTGAATTCAACATGACTGGACGCGGAAAGGGAGGAAAAGGATTGGGAAAGGGTGGCGCCAAGCGTCATCGCAAAGTTCTTCGCGATAACATCCAGGGAATCACCAAGCCCGCCATCCGCCGTCTCGCACGTCGTGGCGGAGTCAAGCGTATCTCCGGACTCATCTACGAAGAGACCCGCGGCGTCCTCAAGGTTTTCCTTGAGAACGTCATCCGTGACGCTGTCACCTACACCGAACACGCCAAGAGGAAGACCGTCACTGCCATGGACGTCGTCTATGCCCTGAAGAGGCAGGGACGCACCCTCTACGGTTTCGGCGGTTAGACACCTCGCGACGTCGTCTCAGGAGTCCAAAAAACTCGGCCCTTCTCAGGGCCACCAAAATTTCTCTGAGAAAATCAATACTGCTATTTCCTATTCCCTCATATTTTTTTTTATTAAAGCATTTTTACATGCACCTAAGAAAAATATTTAACTTTGTCTCAATAGATAAATAAGTAAATCATTGAATAATTCTGTCACAGAGATGGTGGAAATATTTTTTTTTATTTCAAAAAAGAGTTAAATCGTAACAATTACGGACTTGATGCGTAATTTAAACCGAAATGGAATTTCCACGTCGCATTCATCGCTGATAAATTAAAATTAAACGATTTTTACGTGTGCGTTTCGAGCTCCTGAATAAAGATTGAAAATATTACCAAATGAGCACCGAAAACTTATTATCTATGTATGAAAACCATTTTCTAAAGCTTAATCATTTTCATCTCCTTTTTATTCACCTTTTACGCTTATTCGATCCGACCCTCCCGATCGAACTCCGTTCCCCACGCCATTATATCTTATTACATTCATCTTTAACATTTTTATTATATTTCTTTGCTCAGAGAGTTAGATTAGCATATTCGTTTTCTAAATGGGAATATTTCTTGGCCCTGAAAAGGGCCGTTTGTCGCCGTGCGAACGAAGTGATGATGATTTAAGCCTTCTTCTCGGTCTTCTTTGGCAAGAGGACAGCCTGGATGTTGGGCAAAACACCACCTTGGGCGATGGTCACTCCAGAGAGAAGTTTGTTCAACTCCTCGTCGTTGCGGATGGCGAGTTGGAGATGACGAGGAATGATCCTGGTCTTCTTGTTGTCACGAGCGGCATTGCCTGCCAACTCGAGAACTTCAGCGGCCAGGTATTCCATGACGGCTGCGAGATACACGGGTGCACCGGCACCGACGCGCTCAGCATAGTTTCCTTTCCTCAGCAGACGATGGATACGTCCGACGGGGAACTGTAGTCCAGCACGGCTAGAACGGGACTTGGACTTTCCCTTTACTTTTCCTCCTTTTCCTCGTCCGGACATGGTTGATTCTTTCTAGGCTGCAACACAACAAAGGAAGAACAATTCTGGCTTTGGTGAAAAGCGCTTTTGGACGGCTATATATATGTATTCGAGGCCCGCCGCCGCGCGAGGCGAGAGCGCTTCCCATTGGTCCGGCGGTCGGCGAGTGCGGCGGAGGGATATTCCTTGCCCCTCATATATAGCGGACGCATAGGGGGAAATTTCGACATTGAGATATCATCTCGACTCTCTGCAGCATCATGCCACCCAAAACTAGTGGAAAAGCCGCCAAGAAGGCCGGTAAGGCCCAGAAGAACATCTCCAAGGGAGATAAGAAGAAGAAGCGCAGGAGGAAGGAATCCTACGCAATCTACATCTACAAGGTGTTGAAGCAGGTCCATCCCGACACTGGTATCTCCAGCAAGGCCATGAGCATCATGAACAGCTTCGTCAACGACATCTTCGAGAGAATCGCCGCCGAAGCCTCTCGCCTTGCTCATTACAACAAGCGCTCCACCATCACCTCTCGGGAGGTGCAGACCGCCGTCAGACTTCTCCTTCCCGGAGAACTCGCCAAGCACGCAGTGTCTGAGGGAACAAAGGCTGTTACCAAGTACACCAGCTCCAAGTAAATTGGTTATCTTGAGTTCATCAGGCATCCAAGTAAACGGCCCTTTTAAGGGCCAAGAAATTGTCACAAAGAAATCGAAAATGCTTAATCATTGTCTAATGGAGGGCGCGAGGTAATCGCAGATGACGAGGAATAAGAATGTTGATAAAGAAATGATGTTTCGAGCGAACGCAGTTTCGGTATAAATTTCTGAAAAAAAAATTCTAACTTGTAACATCAAAGCAATTTAAATACATTAATTAAATTAAATAACTTTAACAAGTTCGTTATGCGTTGTTTCCAATTAGCAATAGAAATGACAAGCACCATATATCATTTTTGAAGCACTTCGATAAAATTACAATTTAAAAATCATCATCAAATAAATTTCACATGCTTTGGCATCTCACGAATGTTGGAAACGGCAATGAAAAATTCTTCTCGACCGAAGAAATCACTAGCATTCAAAATATAAATTGCTTATCAAAATTTTCCCAGACAGAGGGAACTTCCCAGGTAGATTGATTTCACTCTTCCAGTGACGTCCGCAATAGGCGATAATGTGTAGAAGGCAACTGAAAAAGCATCTGCCGAATATTCTAAAGATTAGACAACGAGTTTTAATTCGAATTAATACACGAATCTCGACGCCTTGACAGATGCTGCACCCTAGTGGTCGGGGGGTGCAATCAATCCAGACGCCCGATGCGTTCCGATGCTATGTTTGACTCGTTTTAACTCGTAATTTTGATCAATTAAAAATCGAGAACATATCAATTCATACTGTGCGGACTACAGGCTGTAGCCCAACACTTTGTACGGTGAGATTGAAGGAAAATTACGCGAGTTAAAAGCTCTCAAAAGTGAAGGTGATGCCAACCTTTCAAAAATTTTTCTCAAAAAATGCAATTTTCAAGAGGGATAAAAAAAAGGGATTGGAAATGCAGGCATCTATTCAAGTAAGCGTAACGACGAACAAGTTACCAACAAATGAAATAACAATGCAATAAACCAAATAACTGATCGCATAGAATAAATTATGCAGGTTTTTTGAGATAGCTTTCCTAGGATTTGATGAAACAAAGAAACAAAACGATGAACCCATTCTTTCGTTACGGTCTATGTTTAACTTATTCTTGTAGCAATGCTCCGTTAACTGAGGGAATACAACATACTGTTTGATCGCTGTAGATCTTGCCAACGGCCATACCATGATGAAAACACCGGTTCTCGTCCGATCACCGAAGTTAAGCATCATCGGGCCCGGATAGTACTTGGATGGGTGACCGCCTGGGAACACCGGGTGCTGTTGGTTTTTTATTTATTTTATATCGCTATTAAATACTATTAAGACATAGGAGTACATTCGTTTTAAAGAATTTAATTTTTTCCGAGGCCCTTAAACACTGTTTAGCCCAAGCAAAAGCATTCATAAGAGAGAAAGGAGGAAGATTCTAAATTCGATTTCTATTTTCTTAGAATTCCTTTATGCCATGAACACAAAGCAATGGCAAATGATAACACGTGGTGAGACGAAATGGTGTGATTAGATAATTAAATTGATATGCACATTGCGTATTACTGTATTGTAATTTTTTGTGTCAGTCTTTCCATAACATCTATGTCAACGGCCATACCACGATGAAAGCACCGGTTCTCGTCCGATCACCGAAGTTAAACATCGTCGGGCCCAAAGAGTACTTGGATGGGTGACCGCCTGGGAAACCTGGGTGCCGTTGGCAATTTTTATTTATTTTTTTATGAATTTCCGAACATGAAAGAATTATGGAAAGCTTTTTGAATTTTAAAGCATCTAATTCGGCAGCCCACTTCCATTAATTCCATATTGTTTTAAACCTCTCCTTTGAAAGGATAATAAGCTTCCGATTTAATTAAATAATATTTGGCAGTTACAGATATCCCATACAAATAACGGACATTAAAACAATCTGCAGTAGTGGTAACCATCTGCATGTCATATTGATAATTCCCTTGTAACAGTAAACAGCTAATCATCCTTGCAGCTTGCTCATGCAAATATATTACAAACAACGTTCTTGTTTCTAAAAAAGTAAGAGAAAACAATCAAACATTAAGAAAACGAACAACTGGAATAAGTTCAAAGCAGAATAACATATATTTGGTCCAACAAAAGACATTAAGAATTTTCTGACAGGGGAAACACACTTCGGCGTGTGATGAGTGATAACTGATGATTATGAAGGAATATCGGGAAGGAACGAGCATCACCTTCACCAGCCAAAGACGCAAATTAATTATTCACTTTATGAAAGATTCAGCAACTGAGAGTAAAGCAATGGCCCCGAATTCTTTCGAAATTAAGTGACATTCCGTCCGCTCATTCTTGAGTGTGATGCATGGATTTACCTCTGATTATGTTCAAAAATCAGACAAGGATGAACCCAAATTATAACAATCCCAATTAAACGACATCCAAATACAACATTTAATAGGTTTTCTATACAATCTTTGCATGTTCCTCTTAATAAAGTCGAAAACATCCATAGCAGAATGAAAGAGGCGGACCGTAAGACGTAATCCGCTCCGCAGAATAACTTTCGTTCAACAAATAAGTTAAATTTTGCATACTCCGTTAAATGAATTATTCTCTCCAAACATCAAATTTACGAACACCTTATTCCGTTTTGCAGTTTGCTCAAATATTCCACAATATGAAAGCCATTGAATTGGGGACTTGATAGTGTGACGAGAGATGCAAAGGCGCGAGAATGACGAGAAGACGTTCGACAAAGGGGTGGTTTGCACGATGCTCCATGACGATGCCGTCAGCTTATCGACGATGAATTTATGTGAATTGATAGAGGAAGGATTAACGAACGTAGGGAAATGCTTTTTTGCAAACAATGTACGTTAATTTGCCAAAATTTAATGTTTTTCCGACGGACGCGCGACTCATGTGAATACAAGTGCCGCTCGCGGACGTTCCCCTTCGGATGCGAAGATCGATGGAGTGCCGGGTGCGGCAGCATCCGGAGGCCTCAAGTCCACTCCCGCTCCTCACATTCGGAGCACGTCTGAATCGCCTCCAACACCTACAAAAAAACCATTCTCCGCAAACGAGCAAAGTACGGAGCAACCGAGAACGAGACATCTCCAACGTTTCCGAGAGAAGGGGTTCGTCCTAAATGGTACGCGTGGTAGAGGAAAAACGGATTCGATTTTAGGCGCCTAGGTACGTATATTTCCTCTTCTGGATTAATTACAGATTTATTAGTAATGGCAGACGCATCAGCAAACGCAGCAGCATCTTCTCCACCATCGCAGCCGGCAGGTGCGGTGGCCGTGAAGCCCGTCCAGGCTTCTGCGGCTGCATCCGCATCCAAGAAAGCAGCAGCAAAGAGCGCGGCGAAGAAGGCTCGCGCAAAGCCATCTCACCCACCAACTTCAGAGATGGTTAACAACGCAGTCAAGGCACTGAAGGAGAGAGGAGGCTCTTCACTGCAAGCGATCAAGAAATACATCGCCGCTAGCTACAAGGTGGATGCAGAGAAATTATCTCCGTTCATCAAGAAGTACCTGAAGTCGGCCGTCACCTCCGGAGCTCTCGTGCAGACCAAGGGAAAAGGCGCATCTGGCTCTTTCAAATTGAGCTCTAAGACAGGAAAGGAGGTTGCACCGGCAGCATCCACCATCAAGGTGAAGAAGACCGCCGGAGCCAAAAAGGGTGTGAAGAAGGCAGCAAAACCCGTGGGCAAGAAGGCAGCGGGAGTCACCGCCTCTGCATCCGGAGCGACCAAGAGATCCGCGCCCAAGGAGAGGAGCAAGTCTGCACCACCTGCGAAGAAGGCGAAGAAACCAGCAGCAGAGAAGCCGAAGAAGAAGGTCGTGGGAAAGCCCGCCGCCAAAGCAGCCAAATCTCCATCCAAGGCAAAGAAGGCGACCAAACCGCGAGCACCCAAGCCGAAGAAGACGCCGACAAAGGCAAAGCCGGCAGCCAAGAAGCCAGCAGCACAGAAGAAGAAGTAAATTCTTCTTCCTTTCGTCGTCGTCCTCCTCTTCGAGGGCGTAATTAAGGTCCTTTTCAGGACCATCAAATTCTCTCAAAGAAATCGAATTCATGCTAATCTCCCAACTTTCTCCCTCATTTCCCGAAATAGTTAAATTTTCTCGTCGAAATAAAATGAAGTAAAGGAAAATGTGCATCTCTGCTCGGAGATTTCAACGAACGGCGTAAAGACCATCGACGATTTCGAGTAGAAAAAAATTTACGAAACTTGGAAATATTTCATGAGATTTTTCGGAATGAATTTTTCCCTCGTTTTCGGATTAAATTATCAGAACGATAAAGAGAGATAAATAAAGATAAAAGTCGTTATCGCGCAGAACTATCTTAGAAGCAAATATTAAGACGCCTCTTTGCTCTGACCGACGACGATTTATATTTTTTATTCATTTTCGAAAATGAAAGAAACTTCAATTTCTCAAACTCTAAAATTTTCGTAAAATACATCGCAGTAGTCGGAGGACGCGAGATAATCGCACATTGTGTATGGAATACAGCCGACGAGACTCGGGAGGACTAATTTATCGATTCTTACACGAATTTATTTCGAATTTTTTTTTTTTTTCGTCAACTTAGGAATGAATTATAGGAAGCATCTAGAGAGAAAAATTAAAATAAACGTCGATATTGCGTATAACTAAGTCTTTACTAAATTAACTGATGCGTGGTCGCCAAGACAAAAGACGATTTATATTTTTTATCGATTTTTTAAAACTAAGGAAACATCAATTTCTCATACTTTATTATTTACGTAAAATACATCGCACGAGTCGGAGGACATCAGATAATCACATATTGTGCACCGAAAACACACGAGAAGACTTTTAAAACCTTTTAATATTAAATTTTTTTAATGAAATTATTTCGATATATTTTTTTTTGTCATTTTCGGAATGAAGTTTCGGAAGCATCTAAAGAGAAAAATGAGAATTGACATCAATATTGTGTAGAACTAACTTTGAAGCAACCTAACCCATGCATCGTCGCCCTGACAAAAGACGATTTATATTTTTTTTTTATTTTCAAAAGTGAAAGAAACATCAATTTCTCAAAAATTTATTTTCGTAAAATACATCGCAGCAGTCCGAGTACGTCAGGTAATGGCCGATTTCTTGTGTTAAACACACGACGAGACTTGCGAACATTTTACTATCCATTTTTCCATTAATTTTTTTCCATTTTTTAATTTTTCGTCATTTTCGGAATTAAGTATCGTGAGCATCTAAAGAGAAGAATGAGAATTAACATCGATTTTGCGTAGAACTAACTTTGAAGAAAATAAACTGATGCTTTGTCGCTCCTGCAAATATCTATTAATATTTAAAATTAATTTTCGAAAAAGGAAGAAACATCAATTTTTCAAAGTCTCATTTTCGTTAAATACATCGCAGCAGTCCGAGTACGTCAGATAATCGCTGACTTTGTGTCTTAAACACACCGCGAGACTTAGGAACATTTTATTAACGATTTTTCCATGAAATAATTTCCGTTTTGAATTTTTTGGCATTTTCGGAATGAAATATCAGAAGCATCTTAAGAGAAAAATGAAAATCTACATAAATTTTGCATAGAACTAACTATGAAGAAAAGTAACCAATGCATCTTTGCTCCAACGAACAACGATTTATATTTTTTATTTATTTTTGAAAATGAAAGAAACGTCCATTTCGCCAACACGAATTTTCTCTTTTTCGTAAAATACATCGCAATGGTCCGACGACGTAGCGATCGAGTACTCGTAATTTATTTTTAAGTTTATATTCGATGAAATCTTTTTTTCGGCAACAGATAATAGATCAGATCGTTTCTCATGAGAATTTGTTGGCCCTTAAAAGGGCCTTTTTTTGAAAGTCGAGTGGCGGAATCGCTTAAGCACGTTCTCCGCGGATACGGCGAGCCAGCTGGATGTCCTTTGGCATGATGGTTACACGCTTGGCGTGGATGGCGCAAAGGTTGGTGTCCTCAAAGAGACCGACGAGGTAGGCCTCGCTGGCCTCCTGGAGGGCCATCACGGCAGAGCTCTGGAAACGGAGATCGGTCTTAAAGTCCTGAGCGATCTCACGGACGAGGCGCTGGAACGGGAGCTTGCGGATGAGAAGCTCCGTGCTCTTCTGGTAACGCCTGATTTCTCGGAGGGCCACAGTTCCTGGGCGGTATCTGTGGGGCTTCTTCACTCCTCCGGTGGCGGGTGCGCTTTTACGCGCAGCCTTGGTGGCAAGCTGTTTGCGGGGGGCTTTTCCTCCGGTGGACTTCCGGGCAGTCTGCTTCGTACGTGCCATGGCTTCTGTCTAAGAGATACGACAAAACCGAATTGACACCGAACCCACTTTTAACCCTCTATATATACACTCTCGGTGGCGCGTCACTGAGGTTCGCTCCCATTGGCCGAGCCCGTTGTCCCTCTCGCTCTCGCCGGTTACCTATATATAGCGGGCACACTAAAAGCGATTTCGATAAATTCGAGGATTCTTCGTAGCATCTCCTGAATTCAACATGACTGGACGCGGAAAGGGAGGAAAAGGATTGGGAAAGGGTGGCGCCAAGCGTCATCGCAAAGTTCTTCGCGATAACATCCAGGGAATCACCAAGCCCGCCATCCGCCGTCTCGCACGTCGTGGCGGAGTCAAGCGTATCTCCGGACTCATCTACGAAGAGACCCGCGGCGTCCTCAAGGTTTTCCTTGAGAACGTCATCCGTGACGCTGTCACCTACACCGAACACGCCAAGAGGAAGACCGTCACTGCCATGGACGTCGTCTATGCCCTGAAGAGGCAGGGACGCACCCTCTACGGTTTCGGCGGTTAGACACCTCGCGACGTCGTCTCAGGAGTCCAAAAAACTCGGCCCTTCTCAGGGCCACCAAAATTTCTCTGAGAAAATCAATACTGCTATTTCCTATTCCCTCATATTTTTTTTTATTAAAGCATTTTTACATGCACCTAAGAAAAATATTTAACTTTGTCTCAATAGATAAATAAGTAAATCATTGAATAATTCTGTCACAGAGATGGTGGAAATATTTTTTTTTATTTCAAAAAAGAGTTAAATCGTAACAATTACGGACTTGATGCGTAATTTAAACCGAAATGGAATTTCCACGTCGCATTCATCGCTGATAAATTAAAATTAAACGATTTTTACGTGTGCGTTTCGAGCTCCTGAATAAAGATTGAAAATATTACCAAATGAGCACCGAAAACTTATTATCTATGTATGAAAACCATTTTCTAAAGCTTAATCATTTTCATCTCCTTTTTATTCACCTTTTACGCTTATTCGATCCGACCCTCCCGATCGAACTCCGTTCCCCACGCCATTATATCTTATTACATTCATCTTTAACATTTTTATTATATTTCTTTGCTCAGAGAGTTAGATTAGCATATTCGTTTTCTAAATGGGAATATTTCTTGGCCCTGAAAAGGGCCGTTTGTCGCCGTGCGAACGAAGTGATGATGATTTAAGCCTTCTTCTCGGTCTTCTTTGGCAAGAGGACAGCCTGGATGTTGGGCAAAACACCACCTTGGGCGATGGTCACTCCAGAGAGAAGTTTGTTCAACTCCTCGTCGTTGCGGATGGCGAGTTGGAGATGACGAGGAATGATCCTGGTCTTCTTGTTGTCACGAGCGGCATTGCCTGCCAACTCGAGAACTTCAGCGGCCAGGTATTCCATGACGGCTGCGAGATACACGGGTGCACCGGCACCGACGCGCTCAGCATAGTTTCCTTTCCTCAGCAGACGATGGATACGTCCGACGGGGAACTGTAGTCCAGCACGGCTAGAACGGGACTTGGACTTTCCCTTTACTTTTCCTCCTTTTCCTCGTCCGGACATGGTTGATTCTTTCTAGGCTGCAACACAACAAAGGAAGAACAATTCTGGCTTTGGTGAAAAGCGCTTTTGGACGGCTATATATATGTATTCGAGGCCCGCCGCCGCGCGAGGCGAGAGCGCTTCCCATTGGTCCGGCGGTCGGCGAGTGCGGCGGAGGGATATTCCTTGCCCCTCATATATAGCGGACGCATAGGGGGAAATTTCGACATTGAGATATCATCTCGACTCTCTGCAGCATCATGCCACCCAAAACTAGTGGAAAAGCCGCCAAGAAGGCCGGTAAGGCCCAGAAGAACATCTCCAAGGGAGATAAGAAGAAGAAGCGCAGGAGGAAGGAATCCTACGCAATCTACATCTACAAGGTGTTGAAGCAGGTCCATCCCGACACTGGTATCTCCAGCAAGGCCATGAGCATCATGAACAGCTTCGTCAACGACATCTTCGAGAGAATCGCCGCCGAAGCCTCTCGCCTTGCTCATTACAACAAGCGCTCCACCATCACCTCTCGGGAGGTGCAGACCGCCGTCAGACTTCTCCTTCCCGGAGAACTCGCCAAGCACGCAGTGTCTGAGGGAACAAAGGCTGTTACCAAGTACACCAGCTCCAAGTAAATTGGTTATCTTGAGTTCATCAGGCATCCAAGTAAACGGCCCTTTTAAGGGCCAAGAAATTGTCACAAAGAAATCGAAAATGCTTAATCATTGTCTAATGGAGGGCGCGAGGTAATCGCAGATGACGAGGAATAAGAATGTTGATAAAGAAATGATGTTTCGAGCGAACGCAGTTTCGGTATAAATTTCTGAAAAAAAAATTCTAACTTGTAACATCAAAGCAATTTAAATACATTAATTAAATTAAATAACTTTAACAAGTTCGTTATGCGTTGTTTCCAATTAGCAATAGAAATGACAAGCACCATATATCATTTTTGAAGCACTTCGATAAAATTACAATTTAAAAATCATCATCAAATAAATTTCACATGCTTTGGCATCTCACGAATGTTGGAAACGGCAATGAAAAATTCTTCTCGACCGAAGAAATCACTAGCATTCAAAATATAAATTGCTTATCAAAATTTTCCCAGACAGAGGGAACTTCCCAGGTAGATTGATTTCACTCTTCCAGTGACGTCCGCAATAGGCGATAATGTGTAGAAGGCAACTGAAAAAGCATCTGCCGAATATTCTAAAGATTAGACAACGAGTTTTAATTCGAATTAATACACGAATCTCGACGCCTTGACAGATGCTGCACCCTAGTGGTCGGGGGGTGCAATCAATCCAGACGCCCGATGCGTTCCGATGCTATGTTTGACTCGTTTTAACTCGTAATTTTGATCAATTAAAAATCGAGAACATATCAATTCATACTGTGCGGACTACAGGCTGTAGCCCAACACTTTGTACGGTGAGATTGAAGGAAAATTACGCGAGTTAAAAGCTCTCAAAAGTGAAGGTGATGCCAACCTTTCAAAAATTTTTCTCAAAAAATGCAATTTTCAAGAGGGATAAAAAAAAGGGATTGGAAATGCAGGCATCTATTCAAGTAAGCGTAACGACGAACAAGTTACCAACAAATGAAATAACAATGCAATAAACCAAATAACTGATCGCATAGAATAAATTATGCAGGTTTTTTGAGATAGCTTTCCTAGGATTTGATGAAACAAAGAAACAAAACGATGAACCCATTCTTTCGTTACGGTCTATGTTTAACTTATTCTTGTAGCAATGCTCCGTTAACTGAGGGAATACAACATACTGTTTGATCGCTGTAGATCTTGCCAACGGCCATACCATGATGAAAACACCGGTTCTCGTCCGATCACCGAAGTTAAGCATCATCGGGCCCGGATAGTACTTGGATGGGTGACCGCCTGGGAACACCGGGTGCTGTTGGTTTTTTATTTATTTTATATCGCTATTAAATACTATTAAGACATAGGAGTACATTCGTTTTAAAGAATTTAATTTTTTCCGAG
>CANPUZ010000383.1:0-39299 GCA_947579665.1 Sympetrum striolatum
AATTTTTTTCCTCTTTTTTCCCTTAATTTTCTTATTTTATCGAGATTTGACCGAAAAAAGCAAGAAAAACGAATAATTTTAGCAAAATATCAATTTTTATCCTCTTTTTTTCCCTTAATTTTCCTTATTTTATCGAGATTTGACCGAAAAAAGCAAGAAAAACGAATAATATAAGCGAAATTTCAATTTTTTTCCTCTTTTTTACCCTTAAATTTCCTTATTTTAACGATATTTGACCGAAAAAAAGCAAGAAAAACGAATAATTTTAGCGAAATTTCTATTTTTTTCCTCTTTTTTCCCTTAATTTTCCTTATTTTATCGAGATTTGACCGAAAAAAGCTAGAAAAACGAATAATTTTAGCGAAATTTCAATTTATTTTGTCTTTTTTTCCCTTAATTTTCCTTATTTTATCGAGGTTTGTCCGAAAAAAGCAAGAAAAAACGAATAATTTTAGCGAAATTTCAATTTATTTCCTCTTTTTTCCCTTAATTTTCCTCATTTTATCGAGATTTGACCGAAAAAAGCAAGAAAAACGAATAATTTTAGCGAAATATCAATTTTTATCATCTTTTTCCCCTATTTTCCTTATTTTATCGAGATTTGACCGAAAAAAGCAAGAAAAACGAATAATTCTAGCGAAATATCAATTTTTATCCTCTTTTTTCCCTTAATTTTCCTTATTTAATCGAGATTTGACCGAAAAAAGGAAGAAAAACGAATAATTTTAGCGAAATTTCAATTTTTTTTTGTCTTTTTTTCCCTTAATTTTCCTTATTTTATCGATATTTGACCGAAAAAAGCATGAAAAACGAATAATTTTAGCGTAATATCAATTTTTATCCTCGTTTTTTCCCTTAATTTTCCTCATTTTATCGAGATTTGACCGAAAAAAGCTAGAAAAACGAATAATTTTAGCGAAATTTCAATTTTTTTCCTCTTTTTTTCCCTTAATTTTCCTTATTTTATCGAGATTTGACCGAAAAAAGCAAGAAAAAAGAATAATTTTAGCGAAATTTCAATTTTTTTCCTCTTTTTTACCCTTGATTTTCCTTATTTTATCGAGATTTGACCGAAAAAAGCAAGAAAAACGAATAATTTTAGCGAAATATCAATTTTTATCCTCTTTTATTCCCTTAATTTTCCTTATTTTATCGAGATTTGACCGAAAAAAGCAAGAAAAACGAATAATTTTAGCGAAATTTCTATTTTTTTCCTCTTTTTTCCCTTAATTTTCCTTATTTTATCGAGATTTGACCGAAAAAAGCAAGAAAAACGAATAATTTTAGCGAAATTTCTATTTTTTTCCTCTTTTTTTCCCTTAATTTTCCTTATTTTATCGAGATTTGACCGAAAAAAGCTAGAAAAACGAATCATTTGAGCGAAATTTCAATTTTTTTCCTCTTTTTTACCCTTAATTTTCCTTATTTTATCGAGATTTGACCGAAAAAAGCAAGAAAAACGAATAATTTTAGCGAAATTTCTATTTTTTTCATCTTTTTTTCGCTTAATTTTCCTTATTTTATCGAGATTTGACCGAAAAAAGCAAGAAAAACGAATAATTTTAGCGAAATATCAATTTTTATCCTCTTTTTTTCCCTTAATTTTCCTTATTTTATCGAGATTTGACATAAAAAAAGCAAGAAAAAACGAATAATTTTAGCGAAATTTCAATTTTTTTCCTCTTTTTTCCCTTAATTTTCCTTATTTTATCGAGATTTGACCGAAAAAAGCTAGAAAAAACGAATATTTTAGCGAAATTTCAATTTTTTCCTCTTTTTTTTCCCTTAATTTTCCTTATTTTATCGAGGTTTGTCCGAAAAAAGCAAGAAAAACGAATAATTTTAGCGAAATATCAATTTTTATCGTCTTTTATTCCCTTAATTTTCCTTATTTTATCGAGATTTGACCGAAAAAAGCAAGAAAAACGAATAATTTTAGCGAAATCTCAATTTTTTTCCTCTTTTTTTCCCTTAATTTTCCTTATTTTATCGAGATTTGACCGAAAATAGCAAGAAAAACGAATAATTTTAGCGAAATTTCAATTTTTTTAGTCTTTTTTTTCATTAATTTTCCACATTTTATCGAGATTTGACCGAAAAAAGCAAGAAAAACGAATAATTGTAGCTAAATATCAATTTTTATCATCTTTTTTCCCTTGATTTACCTTATTTTATCGATATTTGACCGAAAAAAGCAAGAAAAACGAATAATTTTAGCGAAATATCAATTTTTATCCTCGTTTTTTCCCTTAATTTTCCTCATTTTATCGAGATTTGACCGAAAAAAGCAAGAAAAACTAATAATTTTAGCGAAATTTCAATTTTTTTCCACTTTTTTACCCTTAATTTTCCTTATTTTATCGAGATTTGACCGAAAAAATCAAGAAAAACGAATAATTTTGCGAAATTTCTATTTTTTTTCGTCTTTTTTCCCTTAATTTTCCTTATTTTATCGAGATTTGACCGAAAAAAGCAAGAAAAACGAATAATTTTAGCGAAATATCAATTTTTATCCTCTTTTTTTCCCTTAATTTTCCTTATTTTGTCAGATTTGATCGAAAAAAGCAAGAAAAACGAATAATTTTAGCGAAATTTCAATTTTTTTCCTCTTTTTTACCCTTTATTTTCCTTATTTTATCGAGATTTGACCGAAAAAAGCAAGAAAAACGAATAATTTTAGCGAAATTTCTATTTTTTTCCTCTTTTTTCCCTTAATTTTCCTTATTTTATGGAGATTTGACATAAAAAAGCAAGAAAAACGAATAATTTTAGCGAAATTTCAATTTTTTTCCTCTTTTTTCCCTTAATTTTCCTTATTTTATCGAGATTTGACCGAAAAAAGCTAGAAAAACGAATAATTTTAGCGAAATTTCAAATTTTTTCCTCTTTTTTTCCCTTAATTTTCCTTATTTTATCGAGGTTTGTCCGAAAAAAGCAAGAAAAACGAATAATTTTAGCGAAATATCAATTTTTATCCTCTTTTATTCCCTTAATTTTCCTTATTTTATCGAGATTTGACCGAAAAAAGCAAGAAAAAGGAATAATTTTAGCGAAATTTCAATTTTTTTTCTCTTTTTTTCCCTTAATTTTCCTTATTTTATCGAGATTTGACCGAAAAAAGCAAGAAAAACGAATAATTTTAGCGAAATTTCTATTTTTTTCCTCTTTTTTCCCTTAATTTTCCTTATTTTATCGAGATTTGACCGAAAAAAGCAAGAAAAACGAATAATTTTAGCGAAATATCAATTTTTATCCTCTTTTTTACCCTTAATTTTACTTATTTTATCGAGAATTGACCGAAAAAAGCAAGAAAAACGAATAATTTTAGCGAAATTTCAATTTTTTTCCTCTTTTTTACCCTTAATTTTCCTTATTTTATCGAGATTTGACCGAAAAAAGCAAGAAAAACGAATAATTTTAGCGAAATTTCTATTTTTTTCCTCTTTTTTCCCTTAATTTTCCTTATTTTATCGAGATTTGACCGAAAAAAGCTAGAAAAACGAATAATTTGAGCGAAATTTCAATTTTTTTCCTCTTTTTTTCCCTTAATTTTCCTTATTTTATCGAGGTTTGTCCGAAAAAAGCAAGAAAAACGAATAATTTTAGCGAAATATCAATTTTTATCCTCTTTTATTCCCTTAATTTTCTTTATTTTATCGAGATTTGACCGAAAAAAGCAAGAAAAACGAATAATTTAGCGAAATTTCAATTTTTTTAGTCTTTTTTTCCATTAATTTTCCTTATTTTATCGAGATTTGACATAAAAAAGCAAGAAAAACGAATAATTTTAGCGAAATTTCAATTCTTTTCCTCTTTTTTCCCTTAATTTTCCTTATTTTATCGAGTTTTGACCGAAAAAAGCAAGAAAAACGAATAAGTTTAGCGAAATTTCAATTTTTTTAGTCTATTTTTCCCTTAATTTTCCTTATTTTATCGAGATTTGACATAAAAAAGCTAGAAAAACGAATAATTTGAGCGAAATTTCAATTTTTTTCCTCTTTTTTTCCCTTAATTTTCCTTATTTTATCGAGGTTTGTCCGAAAAAAGCAAGAAAAACGAATAATTTTAGCGAAATATCAATTTTTATCCTCTTTTATTCCCTTAATTTTCTTTATTTTATCGAGATTTGACCGAAAAAAGCAAGAAAAACGAATAATTTAGCGAAATTTCAATTTTTTTAGTCTTTTTTTCCATTAATTTTCCTTATTTTATCGAGATTTGACATAAAAAAGCAAGAAAAACGAATAATTTTAGCGAAATTTCAATTCTTTTCCTCTTTTTTCCCTTAATTTTCCTTATTTTATCGAGTTTTGACCGAAAAAAGCAAGAAAAACGAATAAGTTTAGCGAAATTTCAATTTTTTTAGTCTATTTTTCCCTTAATTTTCCTTATTTTATCGAGATTTGACATAAAAAAGCAAGAAAAACGAATAATTTTAGCGAAATTTCAATTTTTTTAGTCTTTTTTTCCCTTAATTTTCCACATTTTATCGAGATTTGACCGAAAAAAGCAAGAAAAACGAATAATTTTAGCTAAATATCAATTTTTATCATCTTTTTTCCCTTGATTTTCCTCATTTTATCGAGATTTGACCGAAAAAAGCAAGAAAAACGAATAATTTTAGCGAAATTTCAATTTTTTTCCTCTTTTTTCCCTTAATTTTCCCTATTTTATCGAGATTTGACCGAAAAAAGCAAGAAAAACGAATAATTTTAGCGAAATATCAATTTTTATCCTCTTTTTTTCCCTTAATTTTCCTTATTTTATCGAGATTTGACATAAAAAAGCAAGAAAAACGAATAATTTTATTGAAATTTAAATTTTTTTCCTCTTTTTTCCCTTAATTTTCCTTATTTTATCGAGATTTGACCGAAAAAAGCTAGAAAAACGAATAATTTTAGCGAAATTTCAATTTTTTTCCTCTTTTTTTCCCTTAATTTTCCTTATTTTATCGAGGTTTGTCCGAAAAAAGCATGAAAAACGAATAATTTTAGCGAAATATCAATTTTTATCCTCCTTTATTCCCTTAATTTTCCTTATTTTACCGAGATTTGACCGAAAAAAGCAAGAAAAACGAATAATTTTAGCGAAATTTCAATTTTTTTCCTCTTTTTTCCCTTAATTTTCTTATTTTATCGAGATTTGACCGAAAAAAGCAAGAAAAACGAATAATTTTAGCAAAATATCAATTTTTATCCTCTTTTTTTCCCTTAATTTTCCTTATTTTATCGAGATTTGACCGAAAAAAGCAAGAAAAACGAATAATATAAGCGAAATTTCAATTTTTTTCCTCTTTTTTACCCTTAAATTTCCTTATTTTAACGATATTTGACCGAAAAAAGCAAGAAAAACGAATAATTTTAGCGAAATTTCTATTTTTTTTCCTCTTTTTTCCCTTAATTTTCCTTATTTTATCGAGATTTGACCGAAAAAAGCTAGAAAAACGAATAATTTTAGCGAAATTTCAATTTTTTTTGTCTTTTTTTCCCTTAATTTTCCTTATTTTATCGAGGTTTGTCCGAAAAAAGCAAGAAAAACGAATAATTTTAGCGAAATTTCAATTTATTTCCTCTTTTTTCCCTTAATTTTCCTCATTTTATCGAGATTTGACCGAAAAAAGCAAGAAAAACGAATAATTTTAGCGAAATATCAATTTTTATCATCTTTTTCCCCTATTTTCCTTATTTTATCGAGATTTGACCGAAAAAAGCAAGAAAACGAATAATTCTAGCGAAATATCAATTTTTATCCTCTTTTTTCCCTTAATTTTCCTTATTTAATCGAGATTTGACCGAAAAAAGGAAGAAAAACGAATAATTTTAGCGAAATTTCAATTTTTTTTTGTCTTTTTTTCCCTTAATTTTCCTTATTTTATCGATATTTGACCGAAAAAAGCATGAAAAACGAATAATTTTAGCGTAATATCAATTTTTATCCTCGTTTTTTCCCTTAATTTTCCTCATTTTATCGAGATTTGACCGAAAAAAGCTAGAAAAACGAATAATTTTAGCGAAATTTCAATTTTTTTCCTCTTTTTTCCCTTAATTTTCCTTATTTTATCGAGATTTGACCGAAAAAAGCAAGAAAAAAGAATAATTTTAGCGAAATTTCAATTTTTTTCCTCTTTTTTACCCTTGATTTTCCTTATTTTATCGAGATTTGACCGAAAAAAGCAAGAAAAACGAATAATTTTAGCGAAATATCAATTTTTATCCTCTTTTATTCCCTTAATTTTCCTTATTTTATCGAGATTTGACCGAAAAAAGCAAGAAAAACGAATAATTTTAGCGAAATTTCTATTTTTTTCCTCTTTTTTCCCTTAATTTTCCTTATTTTATCGAGATTTGACCGAAAAAAGCAAGAAAAACGAATAATTTTAGCGAAATTTCTATTTTTTTCCTCTTTTTTTCCCTTAATTTTCCTTATTTTATCGAGATTTGACCGAAAAAAGCTAGAAAAACGAATCATTTGAGCGAAATTTCAATTTTTTTCCTCTTTTTTACCCTTAATTTTCCTTATTTTATCGAGATTTGACCGAAAAAAGCAAGAAAAACGAATAATTTTAGCGAAATTTCTATTTTTTTCATCTTTTTTTCGCTTAATTTTCCTTATTTTATCGAGATTTGACCGAAAAAAAGCAAGAAAAACGAATAATTTTAGCGAAATATCAATTTTTATCCTCTTTTTTTCCCTTAATTTTCCTTATTTTATCGAGATTTGACATAAAAAAGCAAGAAAAACGAATAATTTTAGCGAAATTTCAATTTTTTTCCTCTTTTTTCCCTTAATTTTCCTTATTTTATCGAGATTTGACCGAAAAAAGCTAGAAAAACGAATAATTTTAGCGAAATTTCAATTTTTTCCTCTTTTTTTCCCTTAATTTTCCTTATTTTATCGAGGTTTGTCCGAAAAAAGCAAGAAAAACGAATAATTTTAGCGAAATATCAATTTTTATCGTCTTTTATTCCCTTAATTTTCCTTATTTTATCGAGATTTGACCGAAAAAAGCAAGAAAAACGAATAATTTTAGCGAAATCTCAATTTTTTTCCTCTTTTTTTCCCTTAATTTTCCTTATTTTATCGAGATTTGACCGAAAATAGCAAGAAAAACGAATAATTTTAGCGAAATTTCAATTTTTTTAGTCTTTTTTTTCATTAATTTTCCACATTTTATCGAGATTTGACCGAAAAAAGCAAGAAAAACGAATAATTGTAGCTAAATATCAATTTTTATCATCTTTTTTCCCTTGATTTACCTTATTTTATCGATATTTGACCGAAAAAAGCAAGAAAAACGAATAATTTTAGCGAAATATCAATTTTTATCCTCGTTTTTTCCCTTAATTTTCCTCATTTTATCGAGATTTGACCGAAAAAAGCAAGAAAAACTAATAATTTTAGCGAAATTTCAATTTTTTTCCACTTTTTTACCCTTAATTTTCCTTATTTTATCGAGATTTGACCGAAAAAATCAAGAAAAACGAATAATTTTGCGAAATTTCTATTTTTTTTCGTCTTTTTTCCCTTAATTTTCCTTATTTTATCGAGATTTGACCGAAAAAAGCAAGAAAAACGAATAATTTTAGCGAAATATCAATTTTTATCCTCTTTTTTTCCCTTAATTTTCCTTATTTTGTCAGATTTGATCGAAAAAAGCAAGAAAAACGAATAATTTTAGCGAAATTTCAATTTTTTTCCTCTTTTTTACCCTTTATTTTCCTTATTTTATCGAGATTTGACCGAAAAAAGCAAGAAAAACGAATAATTTTAGCGAAATTTCTATTTTTTTCCTCTTTTTTTCCCTTAATTTTCCTTATTTTATGGAGATTTGACATAAAAAAGCAAGAAAAACGAATAATTTTAGCGAAATTTCAATTTTTTTCCTCTTTTTTCCCTTAATTTTCCTTATTTTATCGAGATTTGACCGAAAAAAGCTAGAAAAACGAATAATTTTAGCGAAATTTCAAATTTTTTCCTCTTTTTTTCCCTTAATTTTCCTTATTTTATCGAGGTTTGTCCGAAAAAAGCAAGAAAAACGAATAATTTTAGCGAAATATCAATTTTTATCCTCTTTTATTCCCTTAATTTTCCTTATTTTATCGAGATTTGACCGAAAAAAGCAAGAAAAAGGAATAATTTTAGCGAAATTTCAATTTTTTTTCTCTTTTTTTCCCTTAATTTTCCTTATTTTATCGAGATTTGACCGAAAAAAGCAAGAAAAACGAATAATTTTAGCGAAATTTCTATTTTTTTCCTCTTTTTTCCCTTAATTTTCCTTATTTTATCGAGATTTGACCGAAAAAAGCAAGAAAAACGAATAATTTTAGCGAAATATCAATTTTTATCCTCTTTTTTACCCTTAATTTTACTTATTTTATCGAGAATTGACCGAAAAAAGCAAGAAAAACGAATAATTTTAGCGAAATTTCAATTTTTTTCCTCTTTTTTACCCTTAATTTTCCTTATTTTATCGAGATTTGACCGAAAAAAGCAAGAAAAACGAATAATTTTAGCGAAATTTCTATTTTTTTCCTCTTTTTTCCCTTAATTTTCCTTATTTTATCGAGATTTGACCGAAAAAAGCTAGAAAAACGAATAATTTGAGCGAAATTTCAATTTTTTTCCTCTTTTTTTCCCTTAATTTTCCTTATTTTATCGAGGTTTGTCCGAAAAAAGCAAGAAAAACGAATAATTTTAGCGAAATATCAATTTTTATCCTCTTTTATTCCCTTAATTTTCTTTATTTTATCGAGATTTGACCGAAAAAAGCAAGAAAAACGAATAATTTAGCGAAATTTCAATTTTTTTAGTCTTTTTTTCCATTAATTTTCCTTATTTTATCGAGATTTGACATAAAAAAGCAAGAAAAACGAATAATTTTAGCGAAATTTCAATTCTTTTCCTCTTTTTTCCCTTAATTTTCCTTATTTTATCGAGTTTTGACCGAAAAAAGCAAGAAAAACGAATAAGTTTAGCGAAATTTCAATTTTTTTAGTCTATTTTTCCCTTAATTTTCCTTATTTTATCGAGATTAGACCGAAAAAAGTAAGAAAAACGAATAATTTCAGCGAAATTTCAATTTTTTTCCTCTTTTTTTCCCTTAATTTTCCTTATTTTATTGAGATTTGACGGAAAAAAGCAAGAAAAACGAATAATTTTAGCGAAATTTCAATTTTTTTAGTCTTTTTTTCCCTTAATTTTCCACATTTTATCGAGATTTGACCGAAAAAAGCAAGAAAAATGAATAATTTTAGCTAAATATGAATTTTTTATCATCTTTTTTCCCTTGATTTTCCTTATTTTATCGATATTTGACCGAAAAAAGCAAGAAAAACGAATAATTTTAGCGAAATATCAATTTTTATCCTCGTTTTTTCCCTTAATTTTCCTCATTTTATCGAGATTTGACCGAAAAAAGCAAGAAAAACGAATAATTTTAGCGAAATTTCAATTTTTTTAGTCTTTTTTTCCCTTAATTTTCCACATTTTATCGAGATTTGACCGAAAAAAGCAAGAAAAATGAATAATTTTAGCTAAATATGAATTTTTTATCATCTTTTTTCCCTTGATTTTCCTTATTTTATCGATATTTGACCGAAAAAAGCAAGAAAAACGAATAATTTTAGCGAAATATCAATTTTTATCCTCGTTTTTTCCCTTAATTTTCCTCATTTTATCGAGATTTGACCGAAAAAAGCAAGAAAAACGAATAATTTTAGCTAAATATCAATTTTTTTCCTCTTTTTTACCCTTAATTTTCCTTATTTTATCGAGATTTGACCGAAAAAAGCAAGAAAAACGAATAATTTTAGCGAAATTTCTAATTTTTTCCTCTTTTTTCCCTTAATTTTCCTTATTTTATCGAGATTTGACCGAAAAAAGCAAGAAAAACGAATAATTTTAGCGAAATATCAATTTTTATCCTATTTTTTACCCTTAATTTTCCTTATTTTATCGAGATTTGACCGAAAAAAGCAAGAAAAACGAATAATTTTAGCGAAATTTCAATTTTTTTCCTCTTTTTTACCCTTAATTTTCCTTATTTTATCGAGATTTGACCGAAAAAAGCAAGAAAAACGAATAATTTTAGCGAAATTTCTATTTTTTTCCTCTTTTTTCCCTTAATTTTCCTTATTTTATCGAGATTTGACCGAAAAAAGCTAGAAAAACGAATAATTTGAGCGAAATTTCAATTTTTTTCCTCTTTTTTTCCCTTAATTTTCCTTATTTTATCGAGGTTTGTCCGAAAAAAGCAAGAAAAACGAATAATTTTAGCGAAATATCAATTTTTATCCCCTTTATTCCCTTAATTTTCTTTATTTTATCGAGATTTGACCGAAAAAAGCAAGAAAAACGAATAATTTTAGCGAAATTTCAATTTTTTTAGTCTTTTTTTCCATTAATTTTCCTTATTTTATCGAGATTTGACATAAAAAAGCAAGAAAAACGAATAATTTCAGCGAAATTTCAATTCTTTTCCTCTTTTTTCCCTTAATTTTCCTTATTTTATCGAGATTTGACCGAAAAAAGCAAGAAAAACGAATAATTTTAGCGAAATTTCAATTTTTTTAGTCTTTTTTTCCCTTAATTTTCCTTATTTTATCGAGATTTGACATAAAAAAGCAAGAAAAACGAATAATTTTAGCGAAATTTCAATTTTTTTCCTCTTTTTTCCCTTAATTTTCCTTATTTTATCGAGATTTGACCGAAAAAAAGCTAGAAAAACGAATAATTTTAGCGAAATTTCAAGTTTTTTCCTCTTTTCTTCCCTTAATTTTCCTTATTTTATCGAGGTTTGTCCGAAAAAAGCAAGAAAAACGAATAATTTTAGCGAAATATCAATTTTTATCCTCTTTTATTCCCTTAATTTTCCTTATTTTATCGAGATTTGACCGAAAAAAGTAAGAAAAACGAATAATTTTAGCGAAATTTCAATTTTTTTCCTCTTTTTTTCCCTTAATTTTCCTTATTTTATCGAGATTTGACGGAAAAAAGCAAGAAAAACGAATAATTTTAGCGAAATTTCAATTTTTTTAGTCTTTTTTTCCCATAATTTTCCACATTTTATCGAGATTTGACCGAAAAAAGCAAGAAAAACGAATAATTTTAGCTAAATATCAATTTTTATCATCTTTTTTCCCTTGATTTTCCTTATTTTATCGATATTTGACCGAAAAAAGCAAGAAAAACGAATAATTTTAGCGAAATATCAATTTTTATCCTCGTTTTTTCCCTTAATTTTCCTCATTTTATCGAGATTTGACCGAAAAAAGCAAGAAAAACGAATAATTTTAGCTAAATATCAATTTTTTTCCTCTTTTTTACCCTTAATTTTCCTTATTTTATCGAGATTTGACCGAAAAGAGCAAGAAAAACGAATAATTTTAGCGAAATTTCTATTTTTTTCCTCTTTTTTCCCTTAATTTTCCTTATTTTATCGAGATTTGACCGAAAAAAGCAAGAAAAACGAATAATTTTAGCGAAATATCAATTTTTATCCTATTTTTTACCCTTAATTTTCCTTATTTTATCGAGATTTGACCGAAAAGAGCAAGAAAAACGAATAATTTTAGCGAAATATCAATTTTTTCATCTTTTTCCCCTTGATTTTCCTTATTTTATCGAGATTTGACCGTAAAAAAGCAAGAAAAACGAATAATTTTAGCGAAATATCAATTTTTATCCTCTTTTTTCCCTTAATTTTCCTTATTTTATCGATATTTGACCGAAAAAAGCAAGAAAAACGAATAATTTTAGCAAAATATCAATTTTCATCCTCGTTTTTTCCCTTAATTTTCCTCATTTTATCGAGATTTGATCGAAAAAAGCAAGAAAAACGAATAATTTTAGCGAAATTTCAATTTTTTTTCCTCTTTTTTACCCTTAATTTTCCTTATTTTATCGAGATTTGACCGAAAAAAGCAAGAAAAACGAATAATTTTAGCGAAATATCAAATTTATCCTCTCTTTTTCCCTTAATTTTCCTTATTTTATCGAGATTTGACCAAAAGAAGCAAGAAAAACGAATAATTTTAGCGAAATTTCTATTTTTTTTCCTCTTTTTTCCCTTAATTTTCCTTATTTTATCGAGATTTGACCGAAAAAAGCAAGAAAAACGAATAATTTTAGCGAAATATCAATTTTTATCCTATTTTTTACCCTTAATTTTCCTTATTTTATCGAGATTTGACCGAAAAGAGCAAGAAAAACGAATAATTTTAGCGAAATATCAATTTTTTCATCTTTTTCCCCTTGATTTTCCTTATTTTATCGAGATTTGACCGTAAAAAAGCAAGAAAAACGAATAATTTTAGCGAAATATCAATTTTTATCCTCTTTTTTCCCTTAATTTTCCTTATTTTATCGAGATTTGACCGAAAAAAGCAAGAAAAACGAATAATTTTAGCGAAATTTCAATTTTTTTAGTCTTTTTTTCCCTTAATTTTCCTTATTTTATCGATATTTGACCGAAAAAAGCAAGAAAAACGAATAATTTTAGCGAAATATCAATTTTTATCCTCGTTTTTTCCCTTAATTTTCCTCATTTTATCGAGATTTGACCGAAAAAAGCAAGAAAAACGAATAATTTAAGCGAAATTTCAATTTTTTTCCTCTTTTTTACCCTTAATTTTCCTTATTTTATCGAGATTTGACCGAAAAAAGCAAGAAAAACGAATAATTTTAGCGAAATTTCAATTTTTTTCCTCTTTTTTACCCTTAATTTTCCTTATTTTATCGAGATTTGACCGAAAAAAGCAAGAAAAACGAATAATTTTAGCGAAATTTCAATTTTTTTCCTCTTTTTTACCCTTAATTTTCCTTATTTTATCGAGATTTGACATAAAAAAGCAAGAAAAACGAATAATTTTAGCGAAATTTCTATTTTTTTCCTCTTTTTTCTCTTAATTTTCCTTATTTTATCGAGATTTGACCGAAAAAAGCAAGAAAAACGAATAATTTTAGCGAAAGTTCAATTTTTTTCCTCTTTTTTCCCTTAATTTTCCTTATCTTATCGAGATTTGACCGAAAAAAGGTAGAAAAACGAATAATTTTAGCGAAATTTCAATTTTTTTCCTCTTTTTTACCCTTAATTTTCCTGATTTTATCGAGATTTGACATAAAAAAGCAAGAAAAACGAATAATTTTAGCGAAATTTCTATTTTTTTCCTCTTTTTTCTCTTAATTTTCCTTATTTTATCGAGATTTGACCGAAAAAAGCAAGAAAAACGAATAATTTTAGCGAAATTTCAATTTTTTTCCTCTTTTTTCCCTTAATTTTCCTTATTTTATCGAGATTTGACCGAAAAAAGCTAGAAAAACGAATAATTTTAGCGAAATTTCAATTTTTGTCCTGTTTTTTCCCTTAATTTTCCTTATTTTATCGAGATTTGACCGAAAAAAGCAAGAAAAACGAATAATTTTAGCGAAATTTCAATTTTTTTTTTTTTTTCCCCTTAATTTTCCTTATTTTATCGAGATTTGACCGAAAAAAGCAAGAAAAACGAATAATTTTAGCGAAATTTCAATTTTTTTAGTCTTTTTTTCCCTTAATTTTCCACATTTTATCGAGATTTGACCGAAAAATGCAAGAAAAACGAATAATTTTAGCTGAATATCAATTTTTATCATCTTTTTTCCCTTGATTTTCCTTATTTTATCGATATTTGACCGAAAAAAGCAAGAAAAACGAATAATTTTAGCGAAATATCAATTTTTATCCTCTCTTTTTCCCTTAATTTTCCTCATTTTATCGAGATTTGACCGAAAAAAGCAAGAAAAACGAATAATTTTAGCGAAATTTCTATTTTTTTCCTCTTTTCTACCCTTAATTTTCCTTATTTTATCGAGATTTGACCGAAAAAAGCAAGAAAAACGAATAATTTTAGCGAAATTTCAATTTTTTTAGTCTTTGTTTCCCTTAATTTTCCTTATTTTATCGAGATTTGACATAAAAAAGCAAGAAAAACGAATAATTTTAGCGAAATTTCAATTTTTTTTCTCTTTTTTTCCCTTAATTTTCCTTATTTTATCAAGATTTGACCGAAAAAAGTAAGAAAAACGAATAATTTTAGCGAAATATCAATTTTTATCCTCTCTTTTTCCCTTAATTTTCCTCATTTTATCGAGATTTGACCGAAAAAAGCAAGAAAAACGAATAATTTTAGCGAAAGTTCAATTTTTTTCCTCTTTTTTCCCTTAATTTTCCTTATTTTATCGAGATTTGACCGAAAAAAAGGTAGAAAAACGAATAATTTTTGCGAAATTTCAATTTTTTTCCTCTTTTTTACCCTTAATTTTCCTGATTTTATCGAGATTTGACATAAAAAGCAAGAAAAACGAATAATTTTAGCGAAATTTCTATTTTTTTCCTCTTTTTTCTCTTAATTTTCCTTATTTTATCGAGATTTGACCGAAAAAAAGCAAGAAAAACGAATAATTTTAGCGAAATTTCAATTTTTTTCCTCTTTTTTCCCTTAATTTTCCTTATTTTATCTAGATTTGACCGAAAAAAGCTAGAAAAACGAATAATTTTAGCGAAATTTCAATTTTTGTCCTGTTTTTTTCCCTTAATTTTCCTTATTTTATCGAGATTTGACCGAAAAAAAGCAAGAAAAACGAATAATTTTAGCGAAATTTCAATTTTTTTTTTTTTTTTTTCCCTTAATTTTCCTTATTTTATCGAGATTTGACCGAAAAAAGCAAGAAAAACGAATAATTTTAGCGAAATTTCAATTTTTTTAGTCTTTTTTTCCCTTAATTTTCCACATTTTATCGAGATTTGACCGAAAAATGCAAGAAAAACGAATAATTTTAGCTGAATATCAATTTTTATCATCTTTTTTCCCTTGATTTTCCTTATTTTATCGATATTTGACCGAAAAAAAGCAAGAAAAACGAATAATTTTAGCGAAATATCAATTTTTATCCTCTCTTTTTCCCTTAATTTTCCTCATTTTATCGAGATTTGACCGAAAAAAGCAAGGAAAAACGAATAATTTTAGCGAAATTTCAATTTTTTTCCTCTTTTTTACACTTAATTTTCCTTATTTTATCGAGATTTGACCGAAAAAAGCAAGAAAAACAAATAATTTTAGCGAAATTTCTATTTTTTTCCTCTTTTTTCCCTTAATTTTCCTTATTTTATCGAGATTTGACCGAAAAAAGCAAGAAAAACGAATAATTTTAGCGAAATTTCAATTTTTTTAGTCTTTGTTTCCCTTAATTTTCCTTATTTTATCGAGATTTGACATAAAAAAGCAAGAAAAACGAATAATTTTAGCGAAATTTCAATTTTTTTCCTCTTTTTTTCCCTTAATTTTCCTTATTTTATCAAGATTTGACCGAAAAAAGTAAGAAAAACGAATAATTTTAGCAAAATATCAATTTTTATCCTCTTTTTTCCCTTAATTTTCCTTATTTTATCGAGATTTGACCGAAAAAAGCAAAAAAAACGGATAATTTTAGCGAAATTTCAATTTTTTTCCTCTTTTTTTCCCCATTAATTTTCCTTATTTTATCGAGGTTTGTCCGAAAAAAGCTAGAAAAACGAATAATTTTAGCGAAATTTCAATTTTTTTTGTCTTTTTTTCCCTTAATTTTCCTTATTTTATCGAGGTTTGTCCGAAAAAAGCAAGAAAAACGAATAATTTTAGCGAAATTTCAATTTTTTTCCTCTTTTTTCCCTTAATTTTCCTTATTTTATCGAGATTTGACCGAAAACAGCTAGAAAAATAAATGATTTTAGCGAAATTTCAATTTTTTTCCTCTTTTTTTCCCTTAATTTTCCTTATTTTATCGAGGTTTGTCCGAAAAAGCAAGAAAAACGAATAATTTTAGCGAAATATCAATTTTTTCATCTTTTTCCCCTTGATTTTCCTTATTTTATCGAGATTTGACCGTAAAAAAGCAAGAAAAACGAATAATTTTAGCGAAATATCAATTTTTATCCTCTTTTTTCCCTTAATTTTCCTTATTTTATCGAGATTTGACCGAAAAAAAGCAAGAAAAACGAATAATTTTAGCGAAATTTCAATTTTTTTAGTCTTTTTTTCCCTTAATTTTCCTTATTTTATCGATATTTGACCGAAAAAAGCAAGAAAAACGAATAATTTTAGCGAAATATCAATTTTTATCCTCGTTTTTTCCCTTAATTAATTTTCCTTATTTTATCGAGGTTTGTCCGAAAAAAGCAAGAAAAACGAATAATTTTAACGAAATATCAATTTTTATCATCTTTTTCCCTTAATTTTCCTTATTTTATCGAGATTTGACCGAAAAAAGCAAGAAAAACGAATAATTTTAGCGAAATTTCAATTTTTTTAGTCTTTTTTTCCCTTAATTTTCCTCATTTTATCGAGATTTGACCGAAAAAAGCAAGAAAAACGAATTATTTTAGCGAAATATCAATTTTTATCATCTTTTTCCCCTTGATTTTCCTTATTTTATCGAGGTTTGTCCGAAAAAAGCAAGAAAAACGAATAATTTTAGCGAAATATCAATTTTTTTCCTCTTTTTTAAACTTAATTTTCCTTATATTATCAAGATTTGACCGAAAAAGCAAGAAAAACGAATAATTTTACCGAAATTTCAATTTTTTTCCTCTTTCTTCCCTTAATTTTCCTCATTTTATCGAGATTTGACCGAAAAAAGCAAGAAAAACGAATAATTTTAGCGAAATATCAATTTTTATCATCTTTTTCCCCTTGATTTTCCTTATTTTATCGATATTTGACCGAAAAAAGCAAGAAAAACGAATAATTTTAGCGAAATATCAATTTTTATCCTCTTTTTTTCCTTAATTTTCCTTATTTTATCGAGATTTGACCGAAAAAAGCAAGAAAAACGAATAATTTTAGCGAAATTTCAATTTTTTTAGCCTTTGTTTCCCTTAATTTTCCTTATTTTATCGAGATTTGACATAAAAAAGCAAGAAAAACGAATAATTTTAGCGAAATTTCAATTTTTTTCCTCTTTTTTTCCCTTAATTTTCCTTATTTTATCAAGATTTGACCGAAAAAAGTAAGAAAAACGAATAATTTTAGCAAAATATCAATTTTTATCCTCTTTTTTCCCTTAATTTTCCTTATTTTATCGAGATTTGACCGAAAAAAGTAAGAAAAACGAATCATTTTAGCAAAATATCAATTTTTATCCTCTTTTTTCCCTTATTTTATTGAGATTTGACCGAAAAAAGCTAGAAAAACGAATAATTTTAGCGAAATTTCAATTTTTTTCCTCTTTTTTTCCCCATTAATTTTCCTTATTTTATCGAGGTTTGTCCGATAAAAGCAAGAAAAACGAATAATTTTAGCGTAATTTCAATTTTTTAGTCTTTTTTTCCCTTAATTTTCCTTATTTTATCGAGATTTGACATAAAAAAGCAAGAAAAACGAATAATTTTAGCGAAATTTCAATTTTTTTCCTCTTTTTTCCCTTAATTTTCCTTATTTTATCGAGATTTGTCCGAAAAAAGCAAGAAAAACGAATAATTTTAGCGAAATATCAATTTTTATCCTCTTTTATTCCCTTAATTTTCCTTATTTTATCGAGATTTGACCGAAAAAAGCAAGAAAAACGAATAATTTTAGCGAAATTTCAATTTTTTTCCTCTTTTTTTCCCTTAATTTTCCTTATTTTATCGAGATTTGACCGAAAAAAGCAAGAAAAACGAATAATTTTAGCGAAATTTCAATTTTTTTCCTCTTTTTTACCCTTAATTATCCTTATTTTTTCGAGATTTGACCGAAAAAAGTAAGAAAAACGAATAATTTTAGCAAAATATCAATTTTTATCCTCTTTTTTCCCTTAATTTTCCTTATTTTATCGAGATTTGACCGAAAAAAGCTAGAAAAACGTATAATTTTAGCGAAATTTCAATTTTTTTCCTCTTTTTTTCCCCATTCATTTTCCTTATTTTATCGAGGTTTGTCCGAAAAAAGCAAGAAAAACGAATAATTTTAGCGAAATATCAATTTTTATCCTCTTTTATTCCCTTAATTTTCCTTATTTTATCGAGATTTGACATAAAAAAGCAAGAAAAACGAATAATTTTAGCGAAATTTCAATTTTTTCCTCTTTTTTTCCCTTAATTTTCCTTATTTTATCGAGGTTTGTCCGAAAAAAGCAAGAAAAACGAATAATTTTAGCGAAATATCAATTTTTATCGTCTTTTATTCCCTTAATTTTCCTTATTTTATCGAGATTTGACCGAAAAAAGCAAGAAAAACGAATAATTTTAGCGAAATCTCAATTTTTTTCCTCTTTTTTTCCCTTAATTTTCCTTATTTTATCGAGATTTGACCGAAAAAAGCAAGAAAAACGAATAATTTTAGCGAAATTTCAATTTTTTTAGTCTTTTTTTTCATTAATTTTCCACATTTTATCGAGATTTGACCGAAAAAAGCAAGAAAAACGAATAATTTTAGCTAAATATCAATTTTTATCATCTTTTTTCCCTTGATTTTCCTTATTTTATCGATATTTGACCGAAAAAAGCAAGAAAAACGAATAATTTTAGAGAAATATCAATTTTTATCCTCGTTTTTTCCCTTAATTTTCCTCATTTTATCGAGATTTGACCGAAAAAAGCAAGAAAAACTAATAATTTTAGCGAAATTTCAATTTTTTTCCACTTTTTTACCCTTAATTTTCCTTATTTTATCGATATTTGACCGAAAAAATCAAGAAAAACGAATAATTTTGCGAAATTTCTATTTTTTTCCTCTTTTTTCCCTTAATTTTCCTTATTTTATCGAGATTTGACCGAAAAAAGCAAGAAAAACGAATAATTTTAGCGAAATATCAATTTTTATCCTCTTTTTTTCCCTTAATTTTCCTTATTTTGTCAGATTTGACCGAAAAAAGCAAGAAAAACGAATAATTTTAGCGAAATTTCAATTTTTTTCCTCTTTTTTACCCTTTATTTTCCTTATTTTATCGAGATTTGACCGAAAAAAGCAAGAAAAACGAATAATTTTAGCGAAATTTCTATTTTTTTCCTCTTTTTTCCCTTAATTTTCCTTATTTTATGGAGATTTGACATAAAAAAGCAAGAAAAACGAATAATTTTAGCGAAATTTCAATTTTTTTCCTCTTTTTTCCCTTAATTTTCCTTATTTTATCGAGATTTGACCGAAAAAAGCTAGAAAAACGAATAATTTTAGCGAAATTTCAAATTTTTTCCTCTTTTTTTCCCTTAATTTTCCTTATTTTATCGAGGTTTGTCCGAAAAAAGCAAGAAAAACGAATAATTTTAGCGAAATATCAATTTTTATCCTCTTTTATTCCCTTAATTTTCCTTATTTTATCGAGATTTGACCGAAAAAAGCAAGAAAAAGGAATAATTTTAGCGAAATTTCAATTTTTTTTCTCTTTTTTTCCCTTAATTTTCCTTATTTTATCGAGATTTGTCCGAAAAAAGCAAGAAAAACGAATAATTTTAGCGAAATTTCTATTTTTTTCCTCTTTTTTCCCTTAATTTTCCTTATTTTATCGAGATTTGACCGAAAAAAGCAAGAAAAACGAATAATTTTAGCGAAATATCAATTTTTATCCTCTTTTTTACCCTTAATTTTACTTATTTTATCGAGAATTGACCGAAAAAAGCAAGAAAAACGAATAATTTTAGCGAAATTTCAATTTTTTTCCTCTTTTTTACCCTTAATTTTCCTTATTTTATCGAGATTTGACCGAAAAAAGCAAGAAAAACGAATAATTTTAGCGAAATTTCTATTTTTTTCCTCTTTTTTCCCTTAATTTTCCTTATTTTATCGAGATTTGACCGAAAAAAGCTAGAAAAACGAATAATTTGAGCGAAATTTCAATTTTTTTCCTCTTTTTTTCCCTTAATTTTCCTTATTTTATCGAGGTTTGTCCGAAAAAAGCAAGAAAAACGAATAATTTTAGCGAAATATCAATTTTTATCCTCTTTTATTCCCTTAATTTTCTTTATTTTATCGAGATTTGACCGAAAAAAGCAAGAAAAACGAATAATTTAGCGAAATTTCAATTTTTTTAGCCTTTTTTTCCATTAATTTTCCTTATGTTATCGAGATTTGACATAAAAAAGCAAGAAAAACGAATAATTTTAGCGAAATTTCAATTCTTTTCCTCTTTTTTCCCTTAATTTTCCTTATTTTATCGAGTTTTGACCGAAAAAAGCAAGAAAAACGAATAAGTTTAGCGAAATTTCAATTTTTTTAGTCTATTTTTCCCTTAATTTTCCTTATTTTATCGAGATTAGACCGAAAAAAGTAAGAAAAACGAATAATTTCAGCGAAATTTCAATTTTTTTCCTCTTTTTTTCCCTTAATTTTCCTTATTTTATCGAGATTTGACGGAAAAAAGCAAGAAAAACGAATAATTTTAGCGAAATTTCAATTTTTTTAGTCTTTTTTTCCCTTAATTTTCCACATTTTATCGAGATTTGACCGAAAAAAGCAAGAAAAATGAATAATTTTAGCTAAATATGAATTTTTTATCATCTTTTTTCCCTTGATTTTCCTTATTTTATCGATATTTGACCGAAAAAAGCAAGAAAAACGAATAATTTTAGCGAAATATCAATTTTTATCCTCGTTTTTTCCCTTAATTTTCCTCATTTTATCGAGATTTGACCGAAAAAAGCAAGAAAAACGAATAATTTTAGCGAAATTTCAATTTTTTTAGTCTTTTTTTCCCTTAATTTTCCACATTTTATCGAGATTTGACCGAAAAAAGCAAGAAAAATGAATAATTTTAGCTAAATATGAATTTTTTATCATCTTTTTTCCCTTGATTTTCCTTATTTTATCGATATTTCACCGAAAAAAGCAAGAAAAACGAATAATTTTAGCGAAATATCAATTTTTATCCTCGTTTTTTCCCTTAATTTTCCTCATTTTATCGAGATTTGACCGAAAAAAGCAAGAAAAACGAATAATTTTAGCTAAATATCAATTTTTTTCCTCTTTTTTACCCTTAATTTTCCTTATTTTATCGAGATTTGACCGAAAAAAGCAAGAAAAACGAATAATTTTAGCGAAATTTCTAATTTTTTCCTCTTTTTTCCCTTAATTTTCCTTATTTTATCGGGATTTGACCGAAAAAAGCAAGAAAAACGAATAATTTTAGCGAAATATCAATTTTTATCCTATTTTTTACCCTTCATTTTCCTTATTTTATCGAGATTTGACCGAAAAAAGCAAGAAAAACGAATAATTTTAGCGAAATTTCAATTTTTTTCCTCTTTTTTACCCTTAATTTTCCTTATTTTATCGAGATTTGACCGAAAAAAGCAAGAAAAACGAATAATTTTAGCGAAATTTCTATTTTTTTCCTCTTTTTTCCCTTAATTTTCCTTATTTTATCGAGATTTGACCGAAAAAAGCTAGAAAAACGAATAATTTGAGCGAAATTTCAATTTTTTTCCTCTTTTTTTCCCTTAATTTTCCTTATTTTATCGAGGTTTGTCCGAAAAAAGCAAGAAAAACGAATAATTTTAGCGAAATATCAATTTTTATCCTCTTTTATTCCCTTAATTTTCTTTATTTTATCGAGATTTGACCGAAAAAAGCAAGAAAAACGAATAATTTTAGCGAAATTTCAATTTTTTTAGTCTTTTTTTCCATTAATTTTCCTTATTTTATCGAGATTTGACATAAAAAAGCAAGAAAAACGAATAATTTCAGCGAAATTTCAATTCTTTTCCTCTTTTTTCCCTTAATTTTCCTTATTTTATCGAGATTTGACCGAAAAAAGCAAGAAAAACGAATAATTTTAGCGAAGTTTCAATTTTTTTAGTCTTTTTTTCCCTTAATTTTCCTTATTTTATCGAGATTTGACATAAAAAAGCAAGAAAAACGAATAATTTTAGCGAAATTTCAATTTTTTTCCTCTTTTTTCCCTTAATTTTCCTTATTTTATCGAGATTTGACCGAAAAAAGCTAGAAAAACGAATAATTTTAGCAAAATTTCAAGTTTTTTCCTCTTTTCTTCCCTTAATTTTCCTTATTTTATCGAGGTTTGTCCGAAAAAAGCAAGAAAAACGAATAATTTTAGCGAAATATCAATTTTTTTCCTCTTTTATTCCCTTAATTTTCCTTATTTTATCGAGATTTGACCGAAAAAAGTAAGAAAAACGAATAATTTTAGCGAAATTTCAATGTTTTTCCTCTTTTTTTCCCTTAATTTTCCTTATTTTATCGAGATTTGACGGAAAAAAGCAAGAAAAACGAATAATTTTAGCGAAATTTCAATTTTTTTAGTCTTTTTTTCCCTTAATTTTCCACATTTTATCGAGATTTGACCGAAAAAAGCAAGAAAAACGAATAATTTTAGCTAAATATCAATTTTTATCATCTTTTTTCCCTTGATTTTCCTTATTTTATCGATATTTGACCGAAAAAAGCAAGAAAAACGAATAATTTTAGCGAAATATCAATTTTTATCCTCGTTTTTTCCCTTAATTTTCCTCATTTTATCGAGATTTGACCGAAAAAAGCAAGAAAAACGAATAATTTTAGCTAAATATCAATTTTTTTCCTCTTTTTTACCCTTAATTTTCCTTATTTTATCGAGATTTGACCGAAAAGAGCAAGAAAAACGAATAATTTTAGCGAAATTTCTATTTTTTTCCTCTTTTTTCCCTTAATTTTCCTTATTTTATCGAGATTTGACCGAAAAAAGCAAGAAAAACGAATAATTTTAGCGAAATATCAATTTTTATCCTATTTTTTACCCTTAATTTTCCTTATTTTATCGAGATTTGACCGAAAAGAGCAAGAAAAACGAATAATTTTAGCGAAATATCAATTTTTTCATCTTTTTCCCCTTGATTTTCCTGATTTTATCGAGATTTGACCGTAAAAAAGCAAGAAAAACGAATAATTTTAGCGAAATATCAATTTTTATCCTCTTTTTTTCCCTTAATTTTCCTTATTTTATCGATATTTGACCGAAAAAAGCAAGAAAAACGAATAATTTTAGCAAAATATCAATTTTTATCCTCGTTTTTTCCCTTAATTTTCCTCATTTTATCGAGATTTGATCGAAAAAAGCAAGAAAAACGAATAATTTTAGCGAAATTTCAATTTTTTTCCTCTTTTTTACCCTTAATTTTCCTTATTTTATCGAGATTTGACCGAAAAAAGCAAGAAAAACGAATAATTTTAGCGAAATATCAAATTTATCCTCTCTTTTTCCCTTAATTTTCCTTATTTTATCGAGATTTGACCAAAAGAAGCAAGAAAAACGAATAATTTTAGCTAAATATGAATTTTTTATCATCTTTTTTCCCTTGATTTTCCTTATTTTATCGATATTTGACCGAAAAAAGCAAGAAAAACGAATAATTTTAGCGAAATATCAATTTTTATCCTCGTTTTTTCCCTTAATTTTCCTCATTTTATCGAGATTTGACCGAAAAAAGCAAGAAAAACGAATAATTTTAGCGAAATTTCAATTTTTTTAGTCTTTTTTTCACTTAATTTTCCACATTTTATCGAGATTTGACCGAAAAAAGCAAGAAAAATGAATAATTTTAGCTAAATATGAATTTTTTATCATCTTTTTTCCCTTGATTTTCCTTATTTTATCGATATTTCACCGAAAAAAGCAAGAAAAACGAATAATTTTAGCGAAATATCAATTTTTATCCTCGTTTTTTCCCTTAATTTTCCTCATTTTATCGAGATTTGACCGAAAAAAGCAAGAAAAACGAATAATTTTAGCTAAATATCAATTTTTTTCCTCTTTTTTACCCTTAATTTTCCTTATTTTATCGAGATTTGACCGAAAAAAGCAAGAAAAACGAATAATTTTAGCGAAATTTCTAATTTTTTCCTCTTTTTTCCCTTAATTTTCCTTATTTTATCGGGATTTGACCGAAAAAAGCAAGAAAAACGAATAATTTTAGCGAAATATCAATTTTTATCCTATTTTTTACCCTTCATTTTCCTTATTTTATCGAGATTTGACCGAAAAAAGCAAGAAAAACGAATAATTTTAGCGAAATTTCAATTTTTTTCCTCTTTTTTACCCTTAATTTTCCTTATTTTATCGAGATTTGACCGAAAAAAGCAAGAAAAACGAATAATTTTAGCGAAATTTCTATTTTTTTCCTCTTTTTTCCCTTAATTTTCCTTATTTTATCGAGATTTGACCGAAAAAAGCTAGAAAAACGAATAATTTGAGCGAAATTTCAATTTTTTTCCTCTTTTTTTCCCTTAATTTTCCTTATTTTATCGAGGTTTGTCCGAAAAAAGCAAGAAAAACGAATAATTTTAGCGAAATATCAATTTTTATCCTCTTTTATTCCCTTAATTTTCTTTATTTTATCGAGATTTGACCGAAAAAAGCAAGAAAAACGAATAATTTTAGCGAAATTTCAATTTTTTTAGTCTTTTTTTCCATTAATTTTCCTTATTTTATCGAGATTTGACATAAAAAAGCAAGAAAAACGAATAATTTCAGCGAAATTTCAATTCTTTTCCTCTTTTTTCCCTTAATTTTCCTTATTTTATCGAGATTTGACCGAAAAAAGCAAGAAAAACGAATAATTTTAGCGAAGTTTCAATTTTTTTTAGTCTTTTTTTCCCTTAATTTTCCTTATTTTATCGAGATTTGACATAAAAAAGCAAGAAAAACGAATAATTTTAGCGAAATTTCAATTTTTTTCCTCTTTTTTCCCTTAATTTTCCTTATTTTATCGAGATTTGACCGAAAAAAGCTAGAAAAACGAATAATTTTAGCAAAATTTCAAGTTTTTTCCTCTTTTCTTCCCTTAATTTTCCTTATTTTATCGAGGTTTGTCCGAAAAAAGCAAGAAAAACGAATAATTTTAGCGAAATATCAATTTTTTTCCTCTTTTATTCCCTTAATTTTCCTTATTTTATCGAGATTTGACCGAAAAAAGTAAGAAAAACGAATAATTTTAGCGAAATTTCAATGTTTTTCCTCTTTTTTTCCCTTAATTTTCCTTATTTTATCGAGATTTGACGGAAAAAAGCAAGAAAAACGAATAATTTTAGCGAAATTTCAATTTTTTTAGTCTTTTTTTCCCTTAATTTTCCACATTTTATCGAGATTTGACCGAAAAAAGCAAGAAAAACGAATAATTTGAGCTAAATATCAATTTTTATCATCTTTTTTCCCTTGATTTTCCTTATTTTATCGATATTTGACCGAAAAAAGCAAGAAAAACGAATAATTTTAGCGAAATATCAATTTTTATCCTCGTTTTTTCCCTTAATTTTCCTCATTTTATCGAGATTTGACCGAAAAAAGCAAGAAAAACGAATAATTTTAGCTAAATATCAATTTTTTTCCTCTTTTTTACCCTTAATTTTCCTTATTTTATCGAGATTTGACCGAAAAGAGCAAGAAAAACGAATAATTTTAGCGAAATTTCTATTTTTTTCCTCTTTTTTCCCTTAATTTTCCTTATTTTATCGAGATTTGACCGAAAAAAGCAAGAAAAACGAATAATTTTAGCGAAATATCAATTTTTATCCTATTTTTTACCCTTAATTTTCCTTATTTTATCGAGATTTGACCAAAAGAAGCAAGAAAAACGAATAATTTTAGCTAAATATGAATTTTTTATCATCTTTTTTCCCTTGATTTTCCTTATTTTATCGATATTTGACCGAAAAAAGCAAGAAAAACGAATAATTTTAGCGAAATATCAATTTTTATCCTCGTTTTTTCCCTTAATTTTCCTCATTTTATCGAGATTTGACCGAAAAAAGCAAGAAAAACGAATAATTTTAGCGAAATTTCAATTTTTTTAGTCTTTTTTTCCCTTAATTTTCCACATTTTATCGAGATTTGACCGAAAAAAGCAAGAAAAATGAATAATTTTAGCTAAATATGAATTTTTTATCATCTTTTTTCCCTTGATTTTCCTTATTTTATCGATATTTCACCGAAAAAAGCAAGAAAAACGAATAATTTTAGCGAAATATCAATTTTTATCCTCGTTTTTTCCCTTAATTTTCCTCATTTTATCGAGATTTGACCGAAAAAAGCAAGAAAAACGAATAATTTTAGCTAAATATCAATTTTTTTCCTCTTTTTTACCCTTAATTTTCCTTATTTTATCGAGATTTGACCGAAAAAAGCAAGAAAAACGAATAATTTTAGCGAAATTTCTAATTTTTTCCTCTTTTTTCCCTTAATTTTCCTTATTTTATCGGGATTTGACCGAAAAAAGCAAGAAAAACGAATAATTTTAGCGAAATATCAATTTTTATCCTATTTTTTACCCTTCATTTTCCTTATTTTATCGAGATTTGACCGAAAAAAGCAAGAAAAACGAATAATTTTAGCGAAATTTCAATTTTTTTCCTCTTTTTTACCCTTAATTTTCCTTATTTTATCGAGATTTGACCGAAAAAAGCAAGAAAAACGAATAATTTTAGCGAAATTTCTATTTTTTTCCTCTTTTTTCCCTTAATTTTCCTTATTTTATCGAGATTTGACCGAAAAAAGCTAGAAAAACGAATAATTTGAGCGAAATTTCAATTTTTTTCCTCTTTTTTTCCCTTAATTTTCCTTATTTTATCGAGGTTTGTCCGAAAAAAGCAAGAAAAACGAATAATTTTAGCGAAATATCAATTTTTATCCTCTTTTATTCCCTTAATTTTCTTTATTTTATCGAGATTTGACCGAAAAAAGCAAGAAAAACGAATAATTTTAGCGAAATTTCAATTTTTTTAGTCTTTTTTTCCATTAATTTTCCTTATTTTATCGAGATTTGACATAAAAAAGCAAGAAAAACGAATAATTTCAGCGAAATTTCAATTCTTTTCCTCTTTTTTCCCTTAATTTTCCTTATTTTATCGAGATTTGACCGAAAAAAGCAAGAAAAACGAATAATTTTAGCGAAGTTTCAATTTTTTTAGTCTTTTTTTCCCTTAATTTTCCTTATTTTATCGAGATTTGACATAAAAAAGCAAGAAAAACGAATAATTTTAGCGAAATTTCAATTTTTTTCCTCTTTTTTCCCTTAATTTTCCTTATTTTATCGAGATTTGACCGAAAAAAGCTAGAAAAACGAATAATTTTAGCAAAATTTCAAGTTTTTTCCTCTTTTCTTCCCTTAATTTTCCTTATTTTATCGAGGTTTGTCCGAAAAAAGCAAGAAAAACGAATAATTTTAGCGAAATATCAATTTTTTTCCTCTTTTATTCCCTTAATTTTCCTTATTTTATCGAGATTTGACCGAAAAAAGTAAGAAAAACGAATAATTTTAGCGAAATTTCAATGTTTTTCCTCTTTTTTTCCCTTAATTTTCCTTATTTTATCGAGATTTGACGGAAAAAAGCAAGAAAAACGAATAATTTTAGCGAAATTTCAATTTTTTTAGTCTTTTTTTCCCTTAATTTTCCACATTTTATCGAGATTTGACCGAAAAAAGCAAGAAAAACGAATAATTTGAGCTAAATATCAATTTTTATCATCTTTTTTCCCTTGATTTTCCTTATTTTATCGATATTTGACCGAAAAAAGCAAGAAAAACGAATAATTTTAGCGAAATATCAATTTTTATCCTCGTTTTTTCCCTTAATTTTCCTCATTTTATCGAGATTTGACCGAAAAAAGCAAGAAAAACGAATAATTTTAGCTAAATATCAATTTTTTTCCTCTTTTTTACCCTTAATTTTCCTTATTTTATCGAGATTTGACCGAAAAAAGCAAGAAAAACGAATAATTTTAGCGAAATTTCTAATTTTTTCCTCTTTTTTCCCTTAATTTTCCTTATTTTATCGGGATTTGACCGAAAAAAGCAAGAAAAACGAATAATTTTAGCGAAATATCAATTTTTATCCTATTTTTTACCCTTCATTTTCCTTATTTTATCGAGATTTGACCGAAAAAAGCAAGAAAAACGAATAATTTTAGCGAAATTTCAATTTTTTTCCTCTTTTTTACCCTTAATTTTCCTTATTTTATCGAGATTTGACCGAAAAAAGCAAGAAAAACGAATAATTTTAGCGAAATTTCTATTTTTTTCCTCTTTTTTCCCTTAATTTTCCTTATTTTATCGAGATTTGACCGAAAAAAGCTAGAAAAACGAATAATTTGAGCGAAATTTCAATTTTTTTCCTCTTTTTTTCCCTTAATTTTCCTTATTTTATCGAGGTTTGTCCGAAAAAAGCAAGAAAAACGAATAATTTTAGCGAAATATCAATTTTTATCCTCTTTTATTCCCTTAATTTTCTTTATTTTATCGAGATTTGACCGAAAAAAGCAAGAAAAACGAATAATTTTAGCGAAATTTCAATTTTTTTAGTCTTTTTTTCCATTAATTTTCCTTATTTTATCGAGATTTGACATAAAAAAGCAAGAAAAACGAATAATTTCAGCGAAATTTCAATTCTTTTCCTCTTTTTTCCCTTAATTTTCCTTATTTTATCGAGATTTGACCGAAAAAAGCAAGAAAAACGAATAATTTTAGCGAAGTTTCAATTTTTTTAGTCTTTTTTTCCCTTAATTTTCCTTATTTTATCGAGATTTGACATAAAAAAGCAAGAAAAACGAATAATTTTAGCGAAATTTCAATTTTTTTCCTCTTTTTTCCCTTAATTTTCCTTATTTTATCGAGATTTGACCGAAAAAAGCTAGAAAAACGAATAATTTTAGCAAAATTTCAAGTTTTTTCCTCTTTTCTTCCCTTAATTTTCCTTATTTTATCGAGGTTTGTCCGAAAAAAGCAAGAAAAACGAATAATTTTAGCGAAATATCAATTTTTTTCCTCTTTTATTCCCTTAATTTTCCTTATTTTATCGAGATTTGACCGAAAAAAGTAAGAAAAACGAATAATTTTAGCGAAATTTCAATGTTTTTCCTCTTTTTTTCCCTTAATTTTCCTTATTTTATCGAGATTTGACGGAAAAAAGCAAGAAAAACGAATAATTTTAGCGAAATTTCAATTTTTTTAGTCTTTTTTTCCCTTAATTTTCCACATTTTATCGAGATTTGACCGAAAAAAGCAAGAAAAACGAATAATTTGAGCTAAATATCAATTTTTATCATCTTTTTTCCCTTGATTTTCCTTATTTTATCGATATTTGACCGAAAAAAGCAAGAAAAACGAATAATTTTAGCGAAATATCAATTTTTATCCTCGTTTTTTCCCTTAATTTTCCTCATTTTATCGAGATTTGACCGAAAAAAGCAAGAAAAACGAATAATTTTAGCTAAATATCAATTTTTTTCCTCTTTTTTACCCTTAATTTTCCTTATTTTATCGAGATTTGACCGAAAAGAGCAAGAAAAACGAATAATTTTAGCGAAATTTCTATTTTTTTCCTCTTTTTTCCCTTAATTTTCCTTATTTTATCGAGATTTGACCGAAAAAAGCAAGAAAAACGAATAATTTTAGCGAAATATCAATTTTTATCCTATTTTTTACCCTTAATTTTCCTTATTTTATCGAGATTTGACCAAAAGAAGCAAGAAAAACGAATAATTTTAGCTAAATATGAATTTTTTATCATCTTTTTTCCCTTGATTTTCCTTATTTTATCGATATTTGACCGAAAAAAGCAAGAAAAACGAATAATTTTAGCGAAATATCAATTTTTATCCTCGTTTTTTCCCTTAATTTTCCTCATTTTATCGAGATTTGACCGAAAAAAGCAAGAAAAACGAATAATTTTAGCGAAATTTCAATTTTTTTAGTCTTTTTTTCCCTTAATTTTCCACATTTTATCGAGATTTGACCGAAAAAAGCAAGAAAAATGAATAATTTTAGCTAAATATGAATTTTTTATCATCTTTTTTCCCTTGATTTTCCTTATTTTATCGATATTTCACCGAAAAAAGCAAGAAAAACGAATAATTTTAGCGAAATATCAATTTTTATCCTCGTTTTTTCCCTTAATTTTCCTCATTTTATCGAGATTTGACCGAAAAAAGCAAGAAAAACGAATAATTTTAGCTAAATATCAATTTTTTTCCTCTTTTTTACCCTTAATTTTCCTTATTTTATCGAGATTTGACCGAAAAAAGCAAGAAAAACGAATAATTTTAGCGAAATTTCTAATTTTTTCCTCTTTTTTCCCTTAATTTTCCTTATTTTATCGGGATTTGACCGAAAAAAGCAAGAAAAACGAATAATTTTAGCGAAATATCAATTTTTATCCTATTTTTTACCCTTCATTTTCCTTATTTTATCGAGATTTGACCGAAAAAAGCAAGAAAAACGAATAATTTTAGCGAAATTTCAATTTTTTTCCTCTTTTTTACCCTTAATTTTCCTTATTTTATCGAGATTTGACCGAAAAAAGCAAGAAAAACGAATAATTTTAGCGAAATTTCTATTTTTTTCCTCTTTTTTCCCTTAATTTTCCTTATTTTATCGAGATTTGACCGAAAAAAGCTAGAAAAACGAATAATTTGAGCGAAATTTCAATTTTTTTCCTCTTTTTTTCCCTTAATTTTCCTTATTTTATCGAGGTTTGTCCGAAAAAAGCAAGAAAAACGAATAATTTTAGCGAAATATCAATTTTTATCCTCTTTTATTCCCTTAATTTTCTTTATTTTATCGAGATTTGACCGAAAAAAGCAAGAAAAACGAATAATTTTAGCGAAATTTCAATTTTTTTAGTCTTTTTTTCCATTAATTTTCCTTATTTTATCGAGATTTGACATAAAAAAGCAAGAAAAACGAATAATTTCAGCGAAATTTCAATTCTTTTCCTCTTTTTTCCCTTAATTTTCCTTATTTTATCGAGATTTGACCGAAAAAAGCAAGAAAAACGAATAATTTTAGCGAAGTTTCAATTTTTTTAGTCTTTTTTTCCCTTAATTTTCCTTATTTTATCGAGATTTGACATAAAAAAGCAAGAAAAACGAATAATTTTAGCGAAATTTCAATTTTTTTCCTCTTTTTTCCCTTAATTTTCCTTATTTTATCGAGATTTGACCGAAAAAAGCTAGAAAAACGAATAATTTTAGCAAAATTTCAAGTTTTTTCCTCTTTTCTTCCCTTAATTTTCCTTATTTTATCGAGGTTTGTCCGAAAAAAGCAAGAAAAACGAATAATTTTAGCGAAATATCAATTTTTTTCCTCTTTTATTCCCTTAATTTTCCTTATTTTATCGAGATTTGACCGAAAAAAGTAAGAAAAACGAATAATTTTAGCGAAATTTCAATGTTTTTCCTCTTTTTTTCCCTTAATTTTCCTTATTTTATCGAGATTTGACGGAAAAAAGCAAGAAAAACGAATAATTTTAGCGAAATTTCAATTTTTTTAGTCTTTTTTTCCCTTAATTTTCCACATTTTATCGAGATTTGACCGAAAAAAGCAAGAAAAACGAATAATTTTAGCTAAATATCAATTTTTATCATCTTTTTTCCCTTGATTTTCCTTATTTTATCGATATTTGACCGAAAAAAGCAAGAAAAACGAATAATTTTAGCGAAATATCAATTTTTATCCTCGTTTTTTCCCTTAATTTTCCTCATTTTATCGAGATTTGACCGAAAAAAGCAAGAAAAACGAATAATTTTAGCTAAATATCAATTTTTTTCCTCTTTTTTACCCTTAATTTTCCTTATTTTATCGAGATTTGACCGAAAAGAGCAAGAAAAACGAATAATTTTAGCGAAATTTCTATTTTTTTCCTCTTTTTTCCCTTAATTTTCCTTATTTTATCGAGATTTGACCGAAAAAAGCAAGAAAAACGAATAATTTTAGCGAAATATCAATTTTTATCCTATTTTTTACCCTTAATTTTCCTTATTTTATCGAGATTTGACCGAAAAGAGCAAGAAAAACGAATAATTTTAGCGAAATATCAATTTTTTCATCTTTTTCCCCTTGATTTTCCTGATTTTATCGAGATTTGACCGTAAAAAAGCAAGAAAAACGAATAATTTTAGCGAAATATCAATTTTTATCCTCTTTTTTTCCCTTAATTTTCCTTATTTTATCGATATTTGACCGAAAAAAGCAAGAAAAACGAATAATTTTAGCAAAATATCAATTTTTATCCTCGTTTTTTCCCTTAATTTTCCTCATTTTATCGAGATTTGATCGAAAAAAGCAAGAAAAACGAATAATTTTAGCGAAATTTCAATTTTTTTCCTCTTTTTTACCCTTAATTTTCCTTATTTTATCGAGATTTGACCGAAAAAAGCAAGAAAAACGAATAATTTTAGCGAAATATCAAATTTATCCTCTCTTTTTCCCTTAATTTTCCTTATTTTATCGAGATTTGACCAAAAGAAGCAAGAAAAACGAATAATTTCAGCGAAATTTCAATTTTTTTCCTCTTTTTTACCCTTAATTTTCCTTATTTTATCAAGATTTGACCGAAAAAGCAAGAAAAACGAATAATTTTAGCGAAATATCAATTTTTTCATCTTTTTCCCCTTGATTTTCCTTATTTTATCGAGATTTGACCGTAAAAAAGCAAGAAAAACGAATAATTTTAGCGAAATATCAATTTTTATCCTCTTTTTTACCCTTAATTTTCCTTATTTTATCGAGATTTGACATAAAAAAGCAAGAAAAACGAATAATTTTAGCGAAATTTCTATTTTTTTCCTCTTTTTTCTCTTAATTTTCCTTATTTTATCGAGATTTGACCGAAAAAAGCAAGAAAAACGAATAATTTTAGCGAAAGTTCAATTTTTTTCCTCTTTTTTCCCTTAATTTTCCTTATCTTATCGAGATTTGACCGAAAAAAGGTAGAAAAACGAATAATTTTAGCGAAATTTCAATTTTTTTCCTCTTTTTTACCCTTAATTTTCCTGATTTTATCGAGATTTGACATAAAAAAGCAAGAAAAACGAATAATTTTAGCGAAATTTCTATTTTTTTCCTCTTTTTTCCCTTAATTTTCCTTATTTTATCGAGATTTGACCGAAAAAAGCAAGAAAAACGAATAATTTTAGCGAAATTTCAATTTTTTTAGTCTTTTTTTCCCTTAATTTTCCACATTTTATCGAGATTTGACCGAAAAATGCAAGAAAAAGGAATAATTTTAGCTGAATATCAATTTTTATCATCTTTTTTCCCTTGATTTTCCTTATTTTATCGATATTTGACCGAAAAAAGCAAGAAAAACGAATAATTTTAGCGAAATATCAATTTTTATCCTCTCTTTTTCCCTTAATTTTCCTCATTTTATCGAGATTTGACCGAAAAAAGCAAGAAAAACGAATAATTTTAGCGAAATTTCAATTTTTTTCCTCTTTTTTACACTTAATTTTTCTTATTTTATCGAGATTTGACCGAAAAAAGCAAGAAAAACAAATAATTTTAGCGAAATTTCTATTTTTTTCCTCTTTTTTCCCTTAATTTTCCTTATTTTATCGAGATTTGACCGAAAAAAGCAAGAAAAACGAATAATTTTAGCGAAATTTCTATTTTTTTCCTCTTTTCTACCCTTAATTTTCCTTATTTTATCGAGATTTGACCGAAAAAAGCAAGAAAAACGAATAATTTTAGCGAAATTTCAATTTTTTTAGTCTTTGTTTCCCTTAATTTTCCTTATTTTATCGAGATTTGACATAAAAAAGCAAGAAAAACGAATAATTTTAGCGAAATTTCAATTTTTTTCCTCTTTTTTTCCCTTAATTTTCCTTATTTTATCAAGATTTGACCGAAAAAAGTAAGAAAAACGAATAATTTTAGCAAAATATCAAATTTTATCCTCTTTTTTCCCTTAATTTTCCTTATTTTATCGAGATTTGACCGAAAAAAGCAAAAAAAACGGATAATTTTAGCGAAATTTCAATTTTTTTCCTCTTTTTTTCCCCATTAATTTTCCTTATTTTATCGAGGTTTGTCCGAAAAAAGCTAGAAAAACGAATAATTTTAGCGAAATTTCAATTTTTTTTGTCTTTTTTTCCCTTAATTTTCCTTATTTTATCGAGGTTTGTCCGAAAAAAGCAAGAAAAACGAATAATTTTAGCGAAATTTCAATTTTTTTCCTCTTTTTTCCCTTAATTTTCCTTATTTTATCGAGATTTGACCGAAAACAGCTAGAAAAATAAATGATTTTAGCGAAATTTCAATTTTTTTCCTCTTTTTTTCCCTTAATTTTCCTTATTTTATCGAGGTTTGTCCGAAAAAAGCAAGAAAAACGAATAATTTTAGCGAAATATCAATTTTTATCCTCTTTTATTCCCTTAATTTTCCTTATTTTATCGAGATTTGACCGAAAAAAGCAAGAAAAAAAAATAATTTTAGCGAAATTTCAATTTTTTTCCTCTTTTTTTCCCTTAATTTTCCTTATTTTATCGAGATTTGACCGAAAAAAGCAAGAAAAACGAATAATTTTAGCGAAATTTCAATTTTTTTAGTCTTTTTTTCCCTTAATTTTCCACATTTTATCGAGATTTGACCGAAAAAAGCAAGAAAAACGAATAATTTTAGCTAAATATCAATTTTTTTCCTCTTTTTTTCCCCATAAATTTTCCTTATTTTATCGAGGTTTGTCCGAAAAAAGCAAGAAAAACGAATAATTTTAGCGAAATATCAATTTTTATCATCTTTTTCCCTTAATTTTCCTTATTTTATCGAGATTTGACCGAAAAAAGCAAGAAAAACGAATAATTTTAGCGAAATTTCAATTTTTTTAGTCTTTTTTTCCCTTAATCTTCCTCATTTTATCGAGATTTGACCGAAAAAAGCAAGAAAAACGAATAATTTTAGCGAAATTTCAATTTTTTTAGTCTTTTTTTCCCTTAATTTTCCACATTTTATCGAGATTTGACCGAAAAAAGCAAGAAAAACGAATAATTTTAGCTAAATATCAATTTTTATCATCTTTTTTCCCTTGATTTTCCTTATTTTATCGATATTTGACCGAAAAAAGCAAGAAAAACGAATAATTTTAGCGAAATTTCAATTTTTTTCCTCTTTTTTTCCCTTAATTTTCCTTATTTTATCAAGATTTGACCGAAAAAAGTAAGAAAAACGAATAATTTTAGCAAAATATCAATTTTTATCCTCTTTTTTCCCTTAATTTTCCTTATTTTATCGAGATTTGACCGAAAAAAGTAAGAAAAACGAATCATTTTAGCAAAATATCAATTTTTATCCTCTTTTTTCCCTTATTTTATTGAGATTTGACCGAAAAAAGCTAGAAAAACGAATAATTTTAGCGAAATTTCAATTTTTTTCCTCTTTTTTTCCCCATTAATTTTCCTTATTTTATCGAGGTTTGTCCGATAAAAGCAAGAAAAACGAATAATTTTAGCGTAATTTCAATTTTTTAGTCTTTTTTTCCCTTAATTTTCCTTATTTTATCGAGATTTGACATAAAAAAGCAAGAAAAACGAATAATTTTAGCGAAATTTCAATTTTTTTCCTCTTTTTTCCCTTAATTTTCCTTATTTTATCGAGATTTGTCCGAAAAAAGCAAGAAAAACGAATAATTTTAGCGAAATATCAATTTTTATCCTCTTTTATTCCCTTAATTTTCCTTATTTTATCGAGATTTGACCGAAAAAAGCAAGAAAAACGAATAATTTTAGCGAAATTTCAATTTTTTTCCTCTTTTTTTCCCTTTATTTTCCTTATTTTATCGAGATTTGACCGAAAAAAGCAAGAAAAACGAATAATTTTAGCGAAATTTCAATTTTTTTCCTCTTTTTTACCCTTAATTATCCTTATTTTTTCGAGATTTGACCGAAAAAAGTAAGAAAAACGAATAATTTTAGCAAAATATCAATTTTTATCCTCTTTTTTCCCTTAATTTTCCTTATTTTATCGAGATTTGACCGAAAAAAGCTAGAAAAACGTATAATTTTAGCGAAATTTCAATTTTTTTCCTCTTTTTTTCCCCATTAATTTCCCTTATTTTATCGAGGTTTGTCGGAAAAAAGCAAGAAAAACGAATAATTTTAGCGAAATATCAATTTTTATCCTCTTTTATTCCCTTAATTTTCCTTATTTTATCGAGATTTGACATAAAAAAGCAAGAAAAACGAATAATTTTAGCGAAATTTCAATTTTTTTCCTCTTTTTTCCCTTAATTTTCCTTATTTTATCGAGATTTGACCGAGAAAAGCTAGAAAAACGAATAATTTTAGCGAAATTTCAATTTTTTTCCTCTTTTTTTCCCTTAATTTTCCTTATTTTATCGAGGTTTGTCGAAAAAAGCAAGAAAAACGAATAATTTTAGCGAAATATCAATTTTTATCCTCTTTTTTTCCCTTAATTTTCCTTATTTTATCGAGATTTGACCGAAAAAGCAAGAAAAACGAATAATTTCAGCGAAATTTCAATTTTTTTAGTCTTTTTTTCCCTTAATTTTCCTCATTTTATCGAGATTTGACCGAAAAAAGCAAGAAAAACGAATAATTTTAGCGAAATATCAATTTTTATCATCTTTTTCCCCTTGATTTTCCTTATTTAATCGAGGTTTGTCTGAAAAAAGCAAGAAAAACGAATAATTTTAGCGAAATATCAATTTTTTTCCTCTTTTTTCCCCTTAATTTTCCTTATTTTATCAAGATTTGACCGAAAAAGCAAGAAAAACGAATAATTTTAGCGAAATTTTAATTTTTTTCCTCTTTTTTCCCTTAATTTTCCTCATTTTATCGAGATTTGACCGAAAAAAAGCAAGAAAAACGAATAATTTTAGCGAAATATCAATTTTTATCATCTTTTTCCCCTTGATTTTCCTTATTTTATCGAGATTTGACCGAAAAAAGCAAGAAAAACGAATAATTTTAGCGAAATATCAATTTTTAACCTCTTTTTTTCCTTAATTTTCCTTATTTTATCGAGATTTGACCGAAAAAAGCAAGAAAAACGAATAATTTTAGCGAAATTTCAATTTTTTTAGTCTTTGTTTCCCTTAATTTTCCTTATTTTTTCGAGATTTGACATAAAAAAGCAAGAAAAACGAATAATTTTAGCGAAATTTCAATTTTTTTCCTCTTTATTTCCCTTAATTTTCCTTATTTTATCAAGATTTGACCGAAAAAAGTTAGAAAAACGAATAATTTTAGCAAAATATCAATTTTTATCCTCTTTTTTCCCTTAATTTTCCTTATTTTATCGAGATTTGACCGAAAAAAGCAAGTAAAACGAATAATTTTAGCGAAATTTCAATTTTTTTCCTCTTTTTTTCCCCATTAATTTTCCTTATTTTATCGAGGTTTGTCCGAAAAATGCAAGAAAAACGAATAATTTCAGCGAAATTTCAATTTTTTTAGTCTTTTTTTCCCTTAATTTTCCTCATTTTATCGAGATTTGACCGAAAAAAGCAAGAAAAACGAATAATTTTAGCGAAATATCAATTTTTATCATCTTTTTCCCCTTGATTTTCCTTATTTAATCGAGGTTTGTCTGAAAAAAGCAAGAAAAACGAATAATTTTAGCGAAATATCAATTTTTTTCCTCTTTTTTCCCCTTAATTTTCCTTATTTTATCAAGATTTGACCGAAAAAGCAAGAAAAACGAATAATTTTAGCGAAATTTTAATTTTTTTCCTCTTTTTTCCCTTAATTTTCCTCATTTTATCGAGATTTGACCGAAAAAAGCAAGAAAAACGAATAATTTTAGCGAAATATCAATTTTTATCATCTTTTTCCCCTTGATTTTCCTTATTTTATCGAGATTTGACCGAAAAAAGCAAGAAAAACGAATAATTTTAGCGAAATATCAATTTTTAACCTCTTTTTTTCCTTAATTTTCCTTATTTTATCGAGATTTGACCGAAAAAAGCAAGAAAAACGAATAATTTTAGCGAAATTTCAATTTTTTTAGTCTTTGTTTCCCTTAATTTTCCTTATTTTTTCGAGATTTGACATAAAAAAGCAAGAAAAACGAATAATTTTAGCGAAATTTCAATTTTTTTCCTCTTTATTTCCCTTAATTTTCCTTATTTTATCAAGATTTGACCGAAAAAAGTTAGAAAAACGAATAATTTTAGCAAAATATCAATTTTTATCCTCTTTTTTCCCTTAATTTTCCTTATTTTATCGAGATTTGACCGAAAAAAGCAAGTAAAACGAATAATTTTAGCGAAATTTCAATTTTTTTCCTCTTTTTTTCCCCATTAATTTTCCTTATTTTATCGAGGTTTGTCCGAAAAATGCAAGAAAAACGAATAATTTTAGCGAAATATCAATTTTTATCCTCTTTTATTCCCTTAATTTTCTTTATTTTATCGAGATTTGACATAAAAAAGCAAGAAAAACGAATAATTTTAGCGAAATTTCAATTTTTTTCCTCTTTTTTCCCTTAATTTTCCTTATTTTATCGAGATTTGACCGAAAAAAGCAAGAAAAACGAATAATTTTAGCGAAATTTCAATTTTTTTCCTCTTTTTTACCCTTAATTTTCCTTATTTTATCGAGATTTGACCGAAAAAAGTAAGAAAAACGAATCATTTTAGCAAAATATCCATTTTTATCCTCTTTTTTCCCTTATTTTATTGAGATTTGACCGAAAAAAGCTAGAAAAACGAATAATTTTAGCGAAATTTCAATTTTTTTCCTCTTTTTTTCCCTATTAATTTTCCTTATTTTATCGAGGTTTGTCCGATAAAAGCAAGAAAAACGAATAATTTTAGCGAAATATCAATTTTTTTCCTCTTTTTTACCCTTAATTTTCCTTATTTTATCAAGATTTGACCGAAAAAGCAAGAAAAACGAATAATTTTAGCGAAATTTCAATTTTTTTCCTCTTTTTTCCCTTAATTTTCCTCATTTTATCGAGATTTGTCCGAAAAAAGCAAGAAAAACGAATAATTTTAGCGAAATATCAATTTTTATCCCCTTGATTTTCCTTATTTTATCGAGATTTGACCGAAAAAAGCAAGAAAAACGAATAATTTTAGCGAAATTTCAATTTTTTTCCTCTTTTTTACCCTTAATTTTCCTTATTTTATCGAGATTTGACCGAAAAAAGCAAGAAAACCGAATAATTTTAGCGAAATTTCAATTTTTTTCCTCTTTTTTACCCTTAATTATCCTTATTTTATCGAGATTTGACCGAAAAAAGTAAGAAAAACGAATAATTTTAGCAAAATATCAATTTTTATCCTCTTTTATTCCCTTAATTTTCCTTATTTTATCGAGATTTGACATAAAAAAGCAAGAAAAACGAATAATTTTAGCGAAATTTCAATTTTTTTCCTCTTTTTTCCCTTAATTTTCCTTATTTTATCGAGATTTGACCGAAAAAAGCTAGAAAAACGAATAATTTTAGCGAAATTTCAATTTTTTTCCTCTTTTTTTCCCTTAATTTTCCTTATTTTATCGAGGTTTGTCCGAAAAAAGCAAGAAAAACGAATAATTTTAGCGAAATATGAATTTTTATCCTCTTTTATTCCCTTAATTTTCCT